>SKCR01033202.1:0-132236 GCA_019454045.1 Zanthoxylum bungeanum
GGCCTAATGGGCCTAAATTGATTTTTGGCATAGGGTGATTCCTAATTGGGCCTTGGCATTTTGGGTTTGATCCATTATGGCCAAAGCCCATGCCTAAAGAATTAATTGAAACCCATTGGTCTTTAATTGAAAAGGCATTGGATGCTATTTGGGCCTTTGAGACCCAAGTGGGTTTGATTTGGAATCCAAGTCCAAAAGGCACTATTAAAAGTATAATTATTTAATTTGGAATTAAATATGAATTAGTATTGGATACAATTTAAATTGGATTTACAATTATAGTTCGATATAATTCAAGAATACTTACTTTGAGTATTTATTCTTAAACGAGTTGGACTCGCGCAAATCAAATCGTTGTATGAACATTGGATGGTCATTAATCAAAGATTAATTAATTGGATTAGATTGATTGACAGCATGCTTTGTGTGAATACTTGGATGTATTTGTATGAATAATGTATATCGGATGGATATTAGATGGGTGGGACAATTTTGGAAATTATTATAAGTATGGTACTTATTTAAATTGCACCTGCGTGTCGAGCCTTTCACCTCCTTATCTCATTGTATTTATCTTCTCACCAATTTCCCTCAATGTAAATGAGGTTTCTTTTAGTGTTATGTAATTGGGTAGAAGAATGTTAAGTGCTAGTAGGAGAGAAGAAAGAGAGAGTGATTTGTTCTAGGAACAAATTGTATTATATATCCATCCGCATATCATTATTAATTTATCGCGCCTTATTATGCTTTTAGAATACATGTTTAAGGGTGTATGATGAGACCTAATCAAAGATAATAAATTGGTTTCCAATTTACGTGAAAAACCCTCACTTTAATATTAAGCGTTTTCCTTCCATTGAGTGGTTCTTTCTCAAGATCCAAGATTGGCATTGATTTGTTGGCCAAAGTCAAGATCATTGTCCATCGCGGATGTGTTTAAACCACAAAAGCTTTGTTATATATAGCATGTCTTGGGCGGTTGTGACTTGTTGGCCAAAGTCGAGGTCACTTCTTGTTCATCGACGTGGATTACAAAGCTTTCCCACTGTCAATGGGTCGCGCTTAACTGGAATCATTAAGCTTGTTGAGCCAAAGCCAAGGCTTAGTTGATTCAGAGGAAAATGTTAGGAAATATATTGGATATATGTTTTGGACTTGGAGGTCCACCTACCAGATCTAGGAATTGGATGGGATCCAATTGATCTTAGAGATTTACCTAGTTAAGTTTCATACAGCTTGTTGGCCAAAGTCAAGGTTGTGTTTTATTTAACGGGATCCTAGCCCACTAGGAAACTGGGTTTCCCGAGTACTCCACAGAGGGTTAGAGGCTTGCTGAAAAATAGTGTGAGGCCAGTATTAAATTTACAATTTCGTTTAATACTTGCTAAACGCGCTCTTTTATTTTATTTATCATCGTTATAAATATATATTAGTTGGACTAATATTAAATATTTCTTTCTTTGAACAGTTAGACTGTACAAGACACTACTCCACTTGTAGTTGGTTATATAGTTGGACTATAGTAACCATTGCATTTTGCGTGTACCCGAAATCGTTGATTGGATAGTTGGACTATTGCAATCAAGATGGCTGGAAAGATTAGCCTTAGGGACATAATCATGGGCGATAATGTCTTTAACGACTCCAAATTTCCAGATTGGGAGATGAATCTCAGGATAGTCCTGGGAGCTGAGAAGTTACTCTATGTCATAGAGAAACCTCTCGGGCCTGAGCCTGGAGTTGAGCAAACAGTAGAGCATGAGCTTTGGAAGACTCATCGTGATGATAACTTTAGTGTTCAATCCAGCATGCTTGCCACAATGACTCCTCAGTTTCATCGTCAGAACAAAGGATTGGATCCTTATAGTATGATGTTGAAATTGAAGGATCTTCACATATCTAACCTTAGATCTCAGAAGTATGAATTGCAAAAGAAACTCTTCCGCTCGCGTATGTCAGAGGGTACATCTGTCGAGCACTATGTGTCGCAGATGATTGCTGACATCGAACAGCTAGGTCTTCTGGGCATAACCTTCGAGGCCGAGACTTCCATAGATTTGATCTTATAGTCTCTGCCCGACTGCTGGGGCGGGTTCATCATGAACTATAACATGATGAACCGAAAAAAACTCTTAGAGAGTTAATGGCAATGCTGAAAGAAGCAGAGCCAGAGCTTCTGAAGGGCAAGAAGTGCAAGGCACATCTTACTTCGACATCTCAGAAGGCCAAGGCTTGGCCAAAGGCTTCTGGAGGTGTGAAGAAAAAGAAGAAAAAAGGGCAAGGCCAAATCATCACAGTCTTCGGGTAAGACTAAAGACATATCCCAAGACGTCTGCCTATATTGTGGCAAACGGGGTCACTGGAAGCGTGACTGCCGTGAGTACAAGGCGGAGTTGAAGGAAGTGAAGACGGGCAAGGCTCCGGCTTCAAGTATGTTTGTTATAAACATGTCCACTACTGGTTTTAAAAATTAGATTTTTGATTCTGGATGTGGTACTCACATATGTACTGGTGTGCAGGATCTGCTGATTAGTAGGATACTGGCTTCAGGCGAGATCGACCAACGAGTCGGAAACGGGACGAGAGTCGCTGTTTTGGCCGTTGGGACCTATGTTCTGTATCTATCCTTGGGGCATGTAATTACATTAGGTGACTGTTATTTTGTACCTAGTTTGACTAGGAACATCATCTCTGTATCTTGTTTAACCCGATGCGGGTATACCTTTATATTCTGGAACACTGGGTGTTTTGTATATAAAGATGACATTTTGATATGTACAGCATATGTTAATAATAGTCTTTATATTTTGAATATAAATGAATCTCAAACATATAACATGACAAACAAAAGGCTCAAATTGAGTAAAACAGATGAAACGTATCTGTGGCATTATTGTCTGGGACACATTGACAAGACTCGTATATCCACACTTTCAAAGAGTGGATACTTGGACGGATTTGATCCTAATTCATATGATGTCTGCGAATCTTATTTATTAGGCAAAGTGCCTAAAACACCTTTTAGCGGTAAAGGTGTACGTGCCACCGAGCTGTTAGCCTTCGCTCATGGTGACGTATGTGGCCCCATGTCTAGCTAGGCTAGAGATGGATATGAATACTTCATAACCTTATAGATGATGCATCGCGTTATGGTTATGTGTATCTTATGAAATACACGTCGGAAACTTTTGAGAAATTCAAAGAGTTTCGACACGAAGTTGAAAAACAGACAAGCAAATGTATTAAAACATTACGGTCATACCGTGGTGGAGAATACTTGAGCAATGAGTTTCTCGATTACTTGAAAGAATATAGTATTCTTTCACAGTGGACTCCTCTCGGAACACCTCAATTAAACGGTGTGTCCGAACGGAGAAACCAAACTTTGTTGGACATGGTAAGGTCAGGGATGAGTCACACTGAGCTACCAATTTCCTTCTGAGGATACGCATTGAACAGTTCAATACTTATTTTGAATAAGGTGCCGTCGAAGTCTGTTGGACAGACTCCATATGAAATATGGACAGAAAAGAAACCAGGTTTCTAATTCCTGAAGATTTGGGCATGTTGGGCATAAATTAAATGTTTGGATGGTTCCAAACTAGAACCCAAATCGGATAAATACCTATTTGTAATTGGTTATCCTAGGGAAACCAATGAATACTACTTCTACAGCCCACAAGAGAACAAAATATTTGTTGCTCTCCATGAGATTTTCCTTGGAGGAATTCCTAAATGCAGTGGTAAGTGGGAGGAAAGTTAAACTTGATGAAAATCAGAGTAATACTGTTCCTGACACCGATCCCTAATGGAACACGAACAGTTCATCAGGGATGAGACTGTTCCACAATCTTCTAATACACAAGAACCGCGTAGGTCGGAGAGAGTCAGAAAACAACCTTAGAGGTATGGGTTTCTGATCTTACCTCATATAGATATTAATCTAACTGAGGAAGATGAACCGGCTACGTATGAGGAAGCGATACAAGGTATCGACTCAGCTTTATGGCAAGGTTCCATGAAGTACGAAATGGATTCCATGTATACCAACCAAGTTTGGACACTGGTTGATGTACCAGAAGGCATTGTGCCTATTAGTAGCAAATAGGTCTTCATGGTGAAGACAGACATGGATGGAAACATATAAACGTACAAAGCTAGGCTTGTAGTGAAAAGGTATCGTCATCAATATGGTGTCGATTACGACAAAACCTTTTTACCCATTGCCATGATTAAATCCATTCGGATAATGCTTGCTAATGCTGTATATTTCGATTATGAAATATGGCAGATGGACGTCAAAACCGCTTTCCTTAACAAAAACCTTTTGGAGGATGTTTATATGCAACATCTTGATGGTTTTATCGTGCCAAAATGTGCAAACAATATTTGTAAGTTAAATCGATCCATTTATGGATTGAAGCAAGCATTGCGTTCTTGGAACCAACGTTTTGATGAGAACATAAAGGTATATGGTTTCATTCAAAACGAAAATGATTCTTGTGTATATAAGAAGGTTAGTGGGGGCGCACTGACATTGATTATCCTATACGTTGATGATGTATTGCTTCTTAGCAATGACATTCCCATATTAAAATCGGTGAAAGCTTGGCTTTCATTAAAATTCTCCATAGAAAACTTGGGAGAGGCAACATTTAATATAGGAATAAGGATCTACTGAGATAGATCTAAAAGTTGTTGGCACTCTCCAAGAGCTCGTACTGTGACAAACATGTACGTGACCTGGTGTCTCATATGCTTTGAGCATCGACAGTCACTATTAGGAAGATCCAGATAATGGTCACTGGATTGATGTTAAGAACATCCTTAAGTATCTTAGACGAACTAAGGATGCTTTCTTAGTATATGGAGAAGGAGAACTTGAGGTGACTGGGTTCACCGATGCAAGTTTCCAACCCGATAAAGACGACTATAAGTCGCAATCAGGGTACATATTTTGTTTGAACAATGGAACAGTGAGCTGGAAATCTTCGAAGCAAGATATTGTTGCCGATTCAACAAACAAAAGCGGAATATATTGATGCGGCTGAGGCAGCAAAAGAAGCATTTTGGATCTAAAAATTCCTAATTGGATTAGGAGTAGTTATGTTAGTAGCTGAGCTGGGCTACAACACAGGCTAAGGAATCATAGTCTCATCAATGATCCAAGTTTGTACTTCGACGGTTTCATCTGATTCGTGAGATCATACATCGTGGTGATGTCAAGATCGAAAAGATCATTTCAGATGATAACCTTGCATATCCGCTGACGAAAGCTATTTCTCAGCAAAAGTTTGAGCGACCCGTACATTGTTCAGGTGTTGGACACTTGAGTGATTGGCTATAGGCCAAGTGGGAGATTGTTGGACAATTATGACCCATAACATCACAATTTGTAAAAGACATGGTGTTTTTGTACAAATTAACTATGTGAGAAAGGAAATTGCTTTTTATCATTTTGTAATTGGATTACTTGGATATATAAATGATAAAAGTCCATAGTTGTAGTATTAATCCACGACAGGTTTAATCATTAAATATCCATAGTCGTAGTATTATCGAGACTGGACATTGATAATGCGGAATAGGCTAGTATTACACTTGTGCGGTTTATGGAAGCTTAACAGCATAATTCTCATATATTTAAGTATCGGATACTTATACAAGTGTGATAGGAGGTTCTGTTAGCCGTTGGACCGGGAATAGCTTCGCCTGGATAGACCTATCGGAGTCCCATTGGTATTATGACTATGTGTCTATGGGAATCCGAATCAGGGTAGGTGTATGTGGTCTTAACCTGAGACTTGCGACAATCAGTACGCTTTGGTTTTGGTCGTCCGGAGCTTTAACAGGTTCTGTGTACGCCTCTTTGGTATACTGAGAATCATAGTGTATTGGGTGTGATGTCAAGATAGAAGTATCACTTCAGTCATATGGAGATGATGATCACGCAGGATACATAACTAGTACTCTTAAATGCTGCAGCTATCGGAATAGTATGACTAGGTCATGATTATCCGATTACAGAGACTAGTTACTGATGATCTGATATATGCTTCGTACGGGGCAGACACAATTCCAGCCCCAGGCCTAGCATGTTACATCCGATACAGAATCGTATTACGCAATACATTGTATACTACGCCTGATAAAGATTATATATTCCTCGTTGAATATTTCTGGAGAATTGGGTAGGCACGGTGCTTTGCTAGAAGCCAACTATGGTTGTAAATCGGTGAGAACGTGGTACCGGTTACGCACGTGTTCGGATAGTCTGATGACCGCATTTACTGTCAACATATCCAGGGATCTCTTGGGTCGCTTCCCAAAGATTCACCAATGACATTTGACTCAAACAGAATTAATCTGGGATTAAATTCACATAGAAGAGAGACCGTAATTAATTTGAAATTAATCGGTAAAATAAATTTAATAGTTAAATTGGAATTTTCTATTTAATTTATTTATTTGGGCTAAAATAATATATTGGATAAATTGAAATTGATTTCAATACGGAATTAAAATTGGATTTTAATTCAAGCGAACGAATTATTTTAGAATTATTTCGGAAGAGACTTTCGTAATAATATTGCTAGACATTATTATTTAATTAAATTGGATTTAATTACGTCAGGATGGAAAATTCGTTTAGTCGGATTAAACGAACTCGGGCCCAAAGTGTGTTATGTAAGCCAACTAAATTTGGAATTTAAAGTGGTGGGACCCACTTTACTTACATCATTTGTTTGACAATTTATGGAAGTAGTTGGATGCAATTAATGAATTCATTTTCATTACACCAACCTTGTTTTTGGAAAACAATCACACACCAATTTTGGAAAATTGAAAACAATTTTTTCTCTCCTTCTCTCCCAAAACTGTGAGCCATCTTCTTCCTTGGGAAAAATTTGCTTCACGAATTGTTCAAGCTAACACTTAAAGGAGTCAAAGAAATGTGATAGGAAAACTCACCCATGAGTTTAGAATTCATTTTAAAGGCTTGGAGCTTCTACATCCATGGAAAAATTTTGAACTTCAACCAACCAATGTAAGTATTCCGCAATTTTCTTTGGTAAATTCACACTTGAATCAATGTTTAGGATCCTTGGGCAAGTCTTAGAGACACTAACATGCGGGAAAATCAAATTTTCCCATTTCTTTGATTTTTCTTGGGTAATTAAAATAAACTTATTTATTTTAATCACTTAAATACTCAAAAACAAAAATTTTTAACTCATAAATCATAATTTCAGTAAATTACCATACAACCCCAAAACTTTTCATTTTAATCATTTTTGTCATAGGTTGTTCAAAACAAGCTTAGGTGATTTCAAATCACAAACAAAATGATTTGTACATAAAATATACATTAAAACAGAAATCGGAAAAAATTTCAGATTTTTCAGTAATTACGGAAATGCCCATAAACTTTGCATTTTGATCATTTTGGTCCTAATTTGTCAAATACATAATTAGGTGATTCCAAATCACTACCAAAATGATTTATACTTGTCTTATACATGAAAATACAAATTGAAATTCAAGAAAATAATTTTTCCTCTAAATTGCTGAGAGGTCCCTCAAGTTTCCAAGAATTATACTTTAGTCCAAATTGGTTCAAAACCATTCAAGATCAAGTCCAATCAACACCAAAATTAATATGCATCATATATACATCATTAATTAACACATATGTGAAAATCCCCAAATTTGGGAAGGGTTATGAACCCTAATTTTATAATTTCCACAAATTGACAAATTACACCAAATTAAACAAATTCAATCCTTACCACACCAAGCAAGTCTCACCACCATGAAACAACTCAAGAATAATTCTAGATCATTTATGAGTGACTAAGAAACTCTAGAATGGAAACATCACCACCAAATGGCTAAAAGAATACAAATAAACTAATTTCATGCATTCTTTATACATATACATACTTCCATCTTTCTATCAAGTTCCCAACCATCAAAATACAAAGACAAAGGAGTAGAGAAAGATCTAAGCTACACATATTGAACCCTAGAATGTTAGAAATATTTTTCATGAAGAAGAAAGTAAAGAAAAACTTATAAAATTCCAAAGTTTCCAAGCTTTCCTTTTCTTTCTTTCTCTTTTCCTCTCAACTCACTTTGTATTTTGATTTTAGGGCTCTTACATTATGAAAAAAATGAAAAAGAGGCTTATATATTTTTTACCTAATGACTGAAAAAAGGGAAAAAATATAGGCCATGTATTTTCATTTTTTGTTTCAATAATTAAAATTGGAAAAATGTAGATATATATCATTTAACCATTAAATGAAATCTACAAATGTTCCAATTAAAATAAACCATTTGATCAAATCAAAATTGGCCATTTAAATCAATTAAAATTAGCCATTTTTCTTACTTTAATAAAGTAAAAAGATATTTATTATTTAATTCATTTAATTATTTAACATTTAAATAATCAAATAATTAAATACAAATATCTTAAATATATGTATTATATTTACATTAAATAATCAAAATACATATATTAATTATAAATATCAAATATCATAATTTGACATTTAACAAATGGCCGAAAGATCCCAAACGCATGTATTTCCGTTTTACCATTAAACGACTTATAAATAATCAGTATTATTCATAAAAGTTGTCCTAGTACTCTACGAGTATATTTCATTAGTTAGACTCTCTAGGTTCAGGCATATCCGTCACGAAATCCAATTTCGTGTCCATAATCTACCCACCCGTAAATTATGACGAACACAGATAAACTCTCAGAACCATATAGGTCGAGATCACTGCATACGTATAATTCCTCCGTCATAGGTATCCGGATTATCCCAAAGATATAGATATAAACGTCAAATCTCTATAGGTATAATCTTGTCGACAATTCTATTAGCAATCTCTTAATAACACTTAGAACTTACTTCTACAGTGTACCACGGGCCCATGGATTTAACAGATATCTAATTCCATATTGAATACCTATGCTATGTACATAGAACTAACAAATCCTATCTTGATACGCACATGATATCCTGAGGATCAGTCCACACCCAACGAACAGGTGGAGGTCTGATCTAAATAGATCGGTGACATGACTGCCATCAAAGTGTGGAGGATACCTCATACATCCACAATGGAATCTCAAGTCAAATGAACACTATGTTCACTTGACCTGAGAAGATTCCTATTGACGTTGGTGTACCATCTATTAGGAAATCTTCGGTGAGTCGTTCAATGTTTATCCAATATAAACACCTACACGTCTATACGAGTCTCCCCAGACTCATGGTTCATTGGGATAAACCATCAGACCAAATCTCGGTATACGACGTGTATTGGTTTTAGCGGATTTTTTAACCGACCTGTGTTATTAAATCTTGACCATGAACTTTATTTGATAATATACTTCTAGTAGTGTCACTTCCCAATATCAATTACAAATTACTTTGTAATTGCGTACTACATTATATATTATCGGGTCTTTGTCTAATATATACATATCACTAAATCATATTTATTTTCAATCTAATCGTAATTAGATCGAATATGTATATAAAAGCAAGAAGAACTACCATAAATAAGTAATATTATGGAAAATGAATTGTTTGTATTCATGAATCAGACATAAATACGATCTGGATTGGCATTCCGAGCACCAACCTTAACAATTCCAATTATTAGAAATCACATGTGAGTCATTCAGTATTCAGTCCAACCAATACCCACACTTCTATATGAGCTTCCAAAGCTCATAGTACATCGGGTTAAACCATTGGAACTCCAATTCTAATATATGACATGTGCTAGTCTTCTAGGTTATAGGAATTCGACCGTATTCCAAAACCAACAACTAAGAATATTTACTTTAAGAATAGTTTATAATAGTAATATTTATCCCAATGTCGGACCACCTAGTGTTCAGTATTACTACATGACTATTCTAAGGTCGATGTCATTCTTAGCATTATTACATAAATCTAATATGCATAATGACTAGAGATGGCAATTTCGCCCACAAACCCGCAAAAACTCCCCCGCAATAGGTATGATTAGGTAAATATTTAAGTGAATTCGGTGTGGGTTTGGTAATTTAAAACACAACCTGCAATGGGTTTGGTAATTAAATAAAACAAGCGGGTATCCACTACCGGCAAGCTTAATTTTTTGTTTTATTTTTTTAGGGCAAACAAATCTCTCATATAAAATGACTCACTAACTTACAATTTTTGAATTGCTCTCTCTTAATATTTTTGAATTGTTTCTGGTCATGGTTCAATAATTTTGATGATATGAATTTAACATAATGAAGGATAGTCAGCTAGTGAAACATGGATGTAGTTGTGATGATATGAATTTGACATCATGTTATAAATATTTTAAATTTTTACTTATGTGTCCTAATTTGTAAACTGTGAAATACTTTTTTTGTATGTTATGAAAAGTATCAATGTTTAATTAAAAATATTGTATTATTAAGAGTATAAGGGAATTCAATATTTTAAAAACCCGTAAACAATCCGCTGGGTACCAATGTGGGTTTTGTAATTTATTTTTATATGCGAATGCGAGTTTGGTAATGAAAATTAAAACCTGCAGTGAGTATGGTGCAGGTTTGGTAATTTATTTACATATGCGGCTGTAGATTTGACAATGGCAAACCCGTACCAAATCTTACCCACTGGCATACCTAATAATGACAATACCATTAATAAGGTATGAAATAAAAATATAGTTATTTTATTAATAAATAATAAAATATACAATACATTATTTGCATTGACACTCTAAGCACCAACTCCAACACTAACACGGGGACCAATAAAATAATCCGGTAAGTCCGTGATCGATCCAAAAGGAATAGATTTAGTAAAATAAAATATTAATTCAAGTGATAAAAAAGGCTAAATTGTTTGAAGTGATGAACAATTTTAAATTGAACTGCAACAATAAATTAGAATGTCGTGGATAATGATTCACTCTTGATATTTCAAATATAGAGAAATCTTACTTTTCATAATATATAAATTGACATTATTATTAATTTACTTCAGGAATTAATTATGCCAAAATATATAAAACCAGCCATAAATAGGGTAATAATATTTTTCTATAACAAGTCCAGTTAGGTACTCAATTATGCCAAATAAATAAAACCAGCCATAAAAACGGTAATAGAGTTTGTCAATAATTAATTCAGATTTAAATTACTCTCTCATATAATGTGAGGTAAAGTATTAACTGTGCCAATCAAGATTTGATTGTCTATAGAGAATCAAGACACCCGCAAATATAAGAGAATATTAAATATTAGTCTTCAGATTAAAATTTATATATTATAATATAAGTAAGATTAATTTATATTCTCATATTAAGAGTTTCACCATTTACCTCAATAAAATGGAATTAGCTACTCATATTTGGCATAAAAACTTGCATAATTTTATTACTGAACGAAAAAAGATTATAAGAAAAATAAAATACACAAGACACTTCTTCCAAATTCTTCAAGAGAGAAAATGAAAGAAATATGAAGAAAATGATAGGGGAGCACTTCTATTTATAGTAGTAGTACTCATCTCACAATTATTAATTACAATTTTCCAAATCAAATATAAACAATAAACTTTTACTAATTAAATTTTTCTTTTTTCTTTTTCCTTTTTTGATTTTTTTTTTAATTTTTGTTGATCATTTTGTAAACATTTGTCACAATCCGCTTAAATATGGATTTTGATATTTCAATTTTTATTTTTTTATTATTTATTATTTATTTTACTTTTTTATAATTAAAATTACATGCAATAAACATTGGATTCTTGACCAATTTCGACCTTGAAAATATCAGAAATAGAAATTATTTAGAGAAAAGTTGTAGATATTTGAGGCTTCTTTCATCTAGAACTAGAATCGCCTCAATCCGATATCGGAGTAAAACATTATGGCCAAAATACAAAAAATTACGTAAAATTAGAATTTCCGAAATTATACACTGCTAGAGCGCCTTTTTAAGTTTATGGTCTCCAAAATTCAAATGTCATGTCTTTTTTTCTAGCCATGCATCCAAAGTATTATTGCACCTATAGAAGAAATAAAAATAAAAATAAAAATATATAAAAAATAAATTTAATTATTATTTCACAAATATGCTAAATTAATGGGACTAATGAAACTACAAGTGTAAAATGATTTCTTTCTTTTTATTAAATTTATACTTTTTAGTGTTCATCACATCACAATATGTTTCATTAATGATATCAAATCATTAATATAAACACAGCATATTAAAGAATATCAAAAATTACATAACAAGTTTGGATGAAATATTAAATCTTCTAAGTAAGAAAAATATAGAAAACTTTCAAAGTTTCTCTCACACTTGTTTTCTTTTGGTTGAAACTTATCAATAAAATTGCACAAGCTTAGATTTAATAATCAAGATTTGAATTCTTAATTAATAAAAGTTTTAACCAACTTTTTGGTGTGCTTAATTTAATTTGTCTAATTATGCATATTAGGTGTATTCTAATCAACTTGGTCTCACCACTTGATTAATCCAATTAAATAAAGCCAAAAGTTTAATCATTTGATTAATCCAATTAAATCAACCAAATACACCTATTATTACATATTTTATAATTACCAAAATATCCTCCAATTGTAGAGATATTTATGAAATTACAATAAAGCTTTTGTGTGATTATAAATTTGGATTAATCCAATTAATCCCAATTGGTCTAGTAAATAATTAATAATATCTAATAACACTTAATTACTTTGATTGATAATAATATTATCAAATGTTATTTATTATTGAACACAATCTCTACCCGAGTGCTCAACGAGTACACTTCATATTGTAGTACTCTCTAAGTCCAGACACGTTCGTCATATAAGCCTAGTTCATATGTACACCATTCGACCACCTCCAAACTTGCAATAACACGAATGATTTTTTTGAACTATACAAGTCGAGGACATCACATATGTTTAACAATCCCTCAATCGTAGGCTATCCGAGTTGTTCTTAGGAAACATATATTACACCATCAAGTTTCCAAGGCGCACATCTCATATTGTTGACATATCCACGATTCTTTACAACTAATCATAATACCATTTATGATATATATGCGATCAATGATAGTTGATCGGCTTTGGCAAAAGTCTTAAGAATTATGACCATTGACATGCATACCTTAACATCTTATGATACACATACGGGCCAACGGATCCAATTTTGATACACAGTTGATTAACGAGTGTATCAGTCCACACCCAACGAACATCTAACGGTCAGACCATGAACGGTCTCTGACATACATAGTATTAAAGTGTAACATCCAGTGAACCTGACGACTCGTACGAAACCAGAGCTTGGCGATTATTATGACTCGGAGGTATAATACTTGATATAAATCATGTTCGAGAAAGTACGTACTTGTGAAATGATATTTGGGACATTCGGAAGATTCCGAGAAATTTGGACGCGGAACTTAGTTTACGTTCCATCTCGAATAGCTTTTAGACCGTAACGTTTTCATACGATCTCCGATTTTTATGAATTTTATATCGCCGGAAAGGTAAGATTGAGTGCTACAAATTTTACATTGGGAATTTTTCAAATTCGAATCTGAAATAAGTCAAAAATCACGGTTTCTACGGCTACTACAGTAATTTTCGGGAAAAGACAAGAATATGATGATGTGGCGAAATCTTAGCCATTCACTTCTTTAAAAAAATCAGCCCATTTTGCCTATAAATTAGACATTATTCATTCATCTTCTTAAAATCAAAAAGGGAGTAAAAAATGTGAGCCTTAGTCTCTTTTTCTCATATCAAACCTTGATGAATGGTGATGGTTTCAAGCTTCAAGAATTCAAGGTAAGCTTTTAACTCTCACTTTGTCACCTATTTTTTTTCATTTGAACAAGAGACTCAAGCCCAAATTTTGGACCCATCAAGCCCTAGAGTTTGGGTTTGGTTAATTAACTTTATTTAAGTTATTGGTATGCATTTTGGGAGAAGTGTTTTGAAAGTAAAAGCATCTGGTGATGTTAATTTGTGAATGACTATGTTGAGGATATTATGTGATAATTAATGGCTATGGTTTGTGTTTGGGTAGTGATATTAGATGAGTTTTGAAGATTAAAAGAGTGTTAAATTATTGGTGATGCATTGAGTAAGATTTATAGTATGGAAGCATGGGGAAGGTTTTAAGCAAATTAGTCATGGAGGAACAAAAACAGAATCCTGAATACTGGTTCGCGTCGCGACGCTAATGGGCTTCGCGTCACGACACGCAATGGGAAAAATTGAGAACGTTTCTGGAATATTGCGTGTCGCAACGCGCAAGGGTTTACGTCGTGATGCGTGAACCAAAAGCATCCCAAATCAGTTTTAAACCATCTCAGTTCCACCATAGCATGTTAGAGGCCGCCTTATAGGTCCGTATTAGTTCGTATACATATCTCACATCAAGACACAAGCAAAATAAGCTTTGTACATAAACATATTGATGTATTAATAAGCTTAGCTAAGTTTCAAAGTTCATTTTACAACGTATATAATAATTAATTTCCGATCATAGATTATCCACATGAACCTAAATTTTATTCGATGAGTGGTTTCAGTGTCAGTCGGATTGAAATCTATGAGTGGACATTACTCTTTTTAATTGATTGTTATTGTGTTATTTTTGCAAATAAACTTATTTTTTTTACGCTTTAGGGCATTAGATTACTTTTATCACAGTTATTTCATGAAGATTTACGTTTTAAGTTATGTTTGAGACATAAATATTTTTAAAGCATGATTTCATGGTTTTCGAGGCATGAAGGAAAAACCCACCTCAGTATGTAACTTGATACATATTGAAATTGACGGATAGAGAACATGTGCACATATAGAAGACTGGGGGGACAGCGATACGTAACACCCCCAGATCCTAGTTCAGGGCTAGAGGACGGCGATACGTAATGCCCCTAGACCGTAGTTTCAGGGTCAGGTAGTTGCATGGTTCAACACTACCGACTCTAGTTCAGTGGCTTTGGGGGACAACGATACGTAACACCCCAAGACCACCAGTTTCAAGGACATGAGTGGCATACTTTGGGGGACGGCGATATGTAACGCCCCAAAGTCATGGTTTTGCATTCCTGGCTCCAGATAGACGTATGGGGGGACGGCGATACGTAACGCCCTCATACGTCAAGGTTTTCAGAGACAGATCAGTTTTTAGAAAACAATTTTCAGAAAACAGTTTTCAGAGAACAGATTTTAGAAAAAGTTTTCAGAGTAGATATTTCAGACACAAGTTTTCGAAACCAGACTTCCAAAAGCTGATTTCTGAAAGATAAGTTTTATAAAATAGATTTCAAATAAGGTTTTCAGAAAAAAGAGTTTTTATATAAGCTATTTCTGGAATTTTGGTTTTAGAACCGAATGTTTTTCAATTTTCGTCCACTCACTTAGATCGTATAGCGATCTAACCACCACTCCAGTTTTCTCTCTTGTAGGTTTTCTCGGAGGATGAGCTCGGAAGGACGGATATTGATGCAATCACTAGAGTATGGAGTTCACCAGTGTGATTCAGAATGAATAAGAGTCCAACTAGAGTTGAGTCCAGTCAAGTTTAGTGAAGTACAGTTCAGATAGTTGTATACTAGAGATATATGTGAGAAATTCATGTATAGAGTTATTAAAATAGTCTATATTTGTATATTCAGTCTTATGGGAACTATTTAGTATTATGTCTTGGTTTTGGGCTTTGGTCCCATATTAGAGGTTATATTTAAAAAAGAGTAACAATATTGTTCACAGTCAGTAAGTCAGAGTCTCAGTGGAATAGTATGGCCTATTCCAAGCCGGTAGCATTTTCCAAATCGGGGATGTTACAAATATGGTATCAGAGTATGGTCTAGGGAGTCAGTGATTCCAATGGGTAGAGTGATGGGGTCTCGTATATATAGTATGTTCAAGATACTTGTATATGAGGCACTACCTCTTCAGTATCCAGTCCTCGAGTACGTCCTCAAAGTTCTATAGACAGGTTAGTAAGCCCTTCCAGACTATTCGAATAGTATCCCTTACAAGAGCAACTATATTCTAGATCCACATTAAGAATTTTTCCTGAAGATATTATAATCTATTACCGGAAGTATAAATGAGCTATGAAACCAGACAGAAAAATCTAAGAAAAGTTACCAAGGAAGTGAGAAATGATAGCTATAAGAAAGTAAAGAAAGATGCATAAGAGTGTGAGTAGCCAGAGATAAAGAAAAGTAAAGGGATAGAATAAGACAATGAAATACTAATGATATCTACCCTGGACAATAGAAAGAGAATAGAAAAGCCCGAATCAGTATTAGAGTCCCTAGAAGATGTAAGATCCATTCCCTTCCTCAGAATATTTCTTCAAGCCGAACTAATAGCCTTCAGGTACTTCATATAGATAGTAAGTTCCCCAAGTAATGAGGAATAGATAGGAAGATAAAAGAAGCGAGAGATCGAGGCTGGCCTAGGAAGTTACCACAGACAATAGATGCCGAAAGGTCCGAGAGAACTCCAGATCCTCCAAATCCAAACCCAGGCCCATAAGCATCAAATAAAGGTCATAAAAAATGATTATTTACCTTATCCCAGATAATCCGATGGAGATAAAATCCTGAGCTATCTAGTCTACCACCGCTTAGTGATACCAGTTAAGAAGTTGCCCTGATGGAATCTAGCTCATGCCTGTCGTATATGAGAAATAGACTCTACCAAGACACAGAGTTCCAGAACGAGGATATCAAAACTCATCGAGATATATTATGTTTGCCATAGTCCTTACCAGCATAGATATAGAGATGACCGTAAGGAGCCGATGAGAGTTCATCTTAAGAAATGGACAGACCTCGGAAAGCAAGTTACCCAGAAAAAGATCAAGAAAGTCTTCGAGAATATAAAGAAGATAACCCAGTAAAGTCAAAGATTAAGACAAGAGAGAGAGACTTGCAAGACTAGTAGGAGTCCACAAGATAGACTAAATGCAGTAGAACCTACAGATCAGCCTAAGTCAGTAGAAATTCATGAGAGTATACAAGAATAGACCGAAGAGGTTGGAGATATTTAAAAGTGACAAGAGTACCAATATGGATGGTAGAACATAGTGCCAAAGTCAAGTCTCATAGCAAGAACAGAGAGCGGAGTTCTAGGAAGTAGTTAGGGGAAGAAAATACCAGTAGCCTCAGCAGCAAGGCGAAGAGCAAAGAATAGGATATGCAAATGGTAAAAATGGGTGTGAAGAGTAACAAGGAAATTCAGAACATTCAGAGACATAGTTAACATAGTAAGAAGACAGTAGTGTAGATAATTGATAATAGTTGTGGACCCAAGACATATAATAGTCAACCAAGTTCCTGTATAACGAATGATGACCCTTTCTTCTAGAAACCCAAGTGAATTTAGAAAAGACAAACCTATGAGATTGAAAGTACTCAGAAGTTAACAAGATTGCTGGCACGAGCAAATAAATATTAAATGGCATAGCCATAGTCGATAGTGAGAGCAGAGAGCAAAGACCTAGAAAATAGTTTATAAGAATGAACCATTACCAGTCACAGTAGTGCAGCATAAAGCCAATAGATAGAATAGGGAAATAGGAAGCAGTAAGAAAGACCAGTACATATAGTAACAGAGACAATGAAATGTAAATACGTAGATGAAAACCTCGCCATAAATAAAGAAGGTTATGAAAACCTTAAGACTTAGATAGTTGGTACAGCCCCATTAGAATGAGCGATGACTTTTTTTTTCAGTAACTCTGACACCAGTAAGTGTGTAAACACCCAACTAAACCATCGTTAGACTTAACATTTAACATAAACTTGTACTTTTTGATGTCCAACAAAATCGTGCATTCACCCCCAATGTAAAGCCCAATAAGTAGATGAATAAATAAAGAAGAGTATTGAACAAGATAAACAGATCATGTGACAGTCAAACCAGAAGCGTAGCAAGACCTAGATAAGGATCATAAGATTATAATAGTTTGAACGATGTGGAGTAGTTTGTAGTTACAACAAGTTTAGCCATATACAGAAGGGATAACCTAATATATGTAAGGGGGCAGAAAGTTTTCAAGGAAGTAAAAGCTTAAAAGAGTGAAGGAATAAAGTAGACACCACATAGCAACACAAGAGTAAAGTATCCAAAATACAGGATTAGTAAGAGTGTATTACCCAAGCTAAAGATACAATATTAATATCATAGTTAGTTCCATGGGAAGGGTGACCTAAAAAGGGTCAAGAAATCGAGACAATGAGGAAAGCCAAAGTAACAGAGCAAAACTTAGTAAGGAAGTAAAACAGAGGCAATATAATAGGAGTTGAGAGAGTATGAACTTATAGTAAAGATGAAAAAAGTGGTTCAGACGGTAGTTAACAAAAGAACCTAAGTTGGAAGTTAGCACCAGATATGCAGATAAGAGAGTCCTAAGTTCTTAGATAAACGGCACATATAATTACAGTGTTGTTAGCTAGTGAGAACTCCGCAACTGGAAAATGCTTTAGGATCTAAAATCCCACCCTCCGAACCCTAGCCACACAACAGTAACGAAGATTGACCTCATTGATTGTCTCAAGATACTCCAAAGAACAAGTAAATGCGTAATAAAAGAGACCAACATAAAACCTCTGGGCTCAAGACAATGGCAGAATGGAAGAATAAACTGTCTAGATGAAGTGATGAGGAGATAAAGTATTAGTCTACCAATAATGGGAATATGAAAGAACAACGTTGGGCATGACTAGAGATATGTAAGAGATGATATCCTTCGGATAAGGGGGCATGGACTATAAAAGTTCCACTTATAGGGTAAAATAGGAGAGAATATCTAACCTCCACTCCAGTTTTCTCTCTTGTAGGTTTTCTCGGAGGATGAGCTCGGAAGGACGGATATTGATGCAATCACTAGAGTATGGAGTTCACCAGTGTGATTCAGAATGAATAAGAGTCCAACTAGAGTTGAGTCCAGTCAAATTTAGTGAAGCACATTTCAGATAGTTGTATACTAGAGATGTATGTGAGAAATTCATGTATAGAGTTATTAAAATAGTCTATATTTGTATATTCAGTCTTATGGGAACTATTTAGTACTATGTCTTGGTTTTGGGCTTTGGTCCCATATGAGAGGTTATATTTAAAAAAGAGTAACAATATTGTTCCCAGTCAGTAAGTCAGAGGCTCAGGGGAATAGTATGGCCTATTCCATGCCGGTAGCATTTCCCAAATCAAGGATGTTACATAAAGTGTAGAGGATCACACATAAAATCAATATTATCTTATAGTCAAAGGATCACACATTCTACTTGAATCGAGGAGATTCTAATTGACGGTGGTGTTACTTCCAACTATTAGGAATCATCCGTGAGTTATTCAGTATTTGCTCCAACAAATACCCATATATATATATATATATATATATATATATATATGCACACTTACTCATGTTCCATTAGGTTATACCATTAAAACTCAATTTTAATACATGATATGTGCTAGTCTTCTAGGTTATAGGAATTCGACTGTATTCCAAAACCAACAACTCGGAATATATACTTTAAGAATAGTTTATAATAGTCATATTATCCCAATATCGGACCACACCCAATGTCCAATATTACTAGATGACTATTCTAAGTTTGGTGTCATTCTCAGCATATATATGAATATATTAAACTAATATGCACTAAGAGATAATGACATAATAATAATTAACATTCACAAAATTGAGATGAAAATATAGTTATTTTATTAATAAATAATAAAATATAATGTACAATATATTATTCGAATTGGCGCTCCAAGTACCAACTCCAACAAACTCCCACTTGCTTAGTTCCAATTCGGATGGTATCGAAGTCCCATCTTCTCCACATGCTTATCGAATAACTTATGAGGTAAAGCTTTAGTAACCGGGTTTGCTATGTTATCTTGTCTTTAAACCTTTAAGACCACTATGTCTTTTCGTTCAATAATTTCTCTAATCACACAACATTTCCTCTCTACGTATTTAGACTTGGAATGTGTCATTGGCTCTTTAGCCTATGCAGTGGCTCCGCTATTATCACAAGAAGATGGGATCAGATCCACAATATTAGACAAAATGTCAAGTTCTGTGATAAAATTTCTAATCCAAATAGCTTTTTTAGCATCTTTTAAAGCGCTATAAATTCTATCTCAGTGGTGAAATCAACTGTAGAGCCTTATTTTGAACATCGCCAACTAACCGCACCGCCATTAAGGGTAAATATGTATCCGGATGTAGACTTTCTATCATTTGGATCTCTCTGAAAATCGAAGTCTGTATAACCCTTAAATTATAGCTCATTTTCTCCATAAATTAGAAACTTATCCCCTTAAGATATTTCAAGATATGTTTCACGGCTACCCAATGCTCATTACCTGAATTAGATTGATAACGACTAGTCACACTAACGCCGAAACTAATATCGGGTCTTGTACATAACATAACATATATAATACTTACAATACAAGAAACATATAGCAAGCTAGACATTATAACTCTTTCTTCCTTGGTCCGAGGACCCATTTTCTTCGAAAGATATATGTCGTATCAAAATGGTACATTAACAGTCTTGTAGTTTATAAAACCGTACCTTTCAAATATTTTATCTATATACGTGGATTGCGACAACCCCATTGGCTTCCTTACTCTATACCGGTAGAGCCTTATACCCAGTATATATGAAGCTTCACCCATGTCTTCATGTAGAAGTTCTTGCAAAGGTAGGCTTTACACTTTGAATCAATCCTATATTATTTCCAATTATAAGGATATCGTCTACATACAATGCAATGAATACTATCATGCTCCTACTAACTTTCTTATAAACACACAACTCTTCCTCGTTCTTGATGAATCCATATAATCTAATTATCCCATCAAAACGACGATTCTAACTTTGAGATGCCTGTTTAAGTCCATAAATATACTTTTTTAGCTTACAAACCAAGTTTAAAGTCTTACTGGATACAAAACCCTCTAGTTGTTCCATATAGATATCCTCATCGAGGAATCCATTTAGGAACGAGATTTTCACATTCATCTGTCATATCTCACAATCATGATATGCAACAATAGCTAAGAGTATCATAATGGATTTTATCACAGGGAATGGCAAAAAGGTTTCCTCATAGTCTATCTCAGGACGTTGAGTATAATATTTCGTTACCAATCGGACCTTAAAGGTTTCCACCTATCCATCGGGCATATGCTTCCTTTTATAAACCCATTTAAAACTAATAGGTTTAACTCATTCCAGAAGTTCAACAAAGTCCCAGACTTGATTGTCATGCATAGAATCCATTTTGGATTTCATGGCTTCTTGTCATTTTCCTGAATCGATATCTAATAATGTCTTTTTATACACAGTCGGATCTGTCTCCTCTAAGAGGAGAACATCGAAGCTCACATCAGATGTCAAAAATAGTCTATCTAGAGGTCTCGACAATCTACTCGACTTATGTAGAACCTGTGTCGAAAATCTTTCACCTAGTTGGATCTCTGATTCCATCTCATGTTCCTCTAAGTTAGGATTAAACTCTTCGAGTTCAATCTTTTTACAATTCTCACTTTCTCTCAAAAATCCTTTTCAAAAAAGGTAGCAAAATGAGCAACAATTACTTTTCGTTGCTCAGAATCGTAGAATTGATATCCCAAAGAATTTTCAGGATATCCAATGAACCTGAATATATATCCCATGAGTGCTAGTTTATCCCACTACGTGACTCCAACATACGCGGGACAATCCTAAATCTTTATATATCTAAGACTTGGATTTCTACTATATCATATTTGATATGGGGTCTTAGAAACAGTTTTTAATGGAACTTTGTTAAGTATGTGGGCATCAGTAAGTAAAGTATAACCCCAACAATAGTTTATGTATAAATTTAGATGTATCAACCACTAGCCACGAGTTTGGGTGGTTTGGTATAACTATACATTATAATTGGTAAATTATGATTTTAATTCGATATGTCTATATAAATATTATGAGTGCACTTAAGATGTGTTGACTAGATTAACATGAGTTATGAGATAAATATGGTGCATGAGTAATAATTGTAAGTTTATGATGTTTAAGATTTGTGAGGTAAGTAATACTTTCTGAGTATCTAGAAGGAAAGTACATAACATGTGATTTGTGTATACGGTATGAAATAGGATTCTATACTTCTAAATACTATATGTATAAGTCTACGTTTCTAATATTTGAAGGGGTTTGTTTAGGTGTATGAGATGATATACTACTGTTATAAGTAGAAAAGAATATGCTTCTGGTTTTAGGAAGTGAAACTCGTAATTAAGTCATAACATGAATTAAAATCTAAATAAGAGAAAGAAACATATAGGGAATTCTTGATGCCTTATTATTTTACCATTGAAAATCTTTGATCTTTATAAAAATTAAATTTTGATCCTTATTATCATTTAAATGTTTTACTGTTGCTAAACTTATTTTGTTTCATCCATTTTCTTGTGGAATCAATATTCCATATATAATACAATATCCGCGAGTTATATTTTGAGCATAATCAAGAAACTACGAGGATAGCACAGAAGATCTTGTGCGGTTAGATACAAGATTTTGGAATGATTTTCATCTCAAATAAAAAATCAATTTGGGATACTGGATGACCTTTTATTTTGAATTAAAAATTAAAACCAGAATTATAGATAATTTTTCATCTCAAATTCCGACCGTTGTCTAAAAATTTTTGAATTACGATCGTGATTTACGATATCAAATTATTTGATTTAAGATTTAAAATAATTTTCATCTCAATTGGAAAATTTGACAAATGATTCGTGACGATTTATAGTTTCCAATCCTTAATGGAGACATGGCAAATCCCCACACGTTACTACGTGTTGCAACCTCCACTTGGAATGGGAAGTTTTACTCAATTTTAAATTACTACTATATCATATATTTTTTTCACATGTCCTTTCCACACGCAACTTTCTTAGTTTTTATCCTACGTGGCTAGAACACAAATAAAATTCCATGGGCTATACCTAGTCCGTAAACTGGATTGGAGTCGTAAACCCATGACACGTAAGATGCATGCCGTGAGATATCCGATTGGGACTAGGTGGGAGCTGATAGAGTTTGGAGGGATTTATCAATATCAAATCCGTACCCATTTTTTCAATAAATTAGTAAACTCGCATCATGTCTGTTACGATTTTTAGTTTCCATTATCAAATCCATCATAACGGATTTATATCTACTAGCAAACCCGCATTAGTACCATGCATGATTTTTGCAGGTTTTTTAATGTAATATGTGCGCTTTATATTTAAATTGGAGTTGAAACAAATAATGAGTATAGAACTTATTTTTAATGGATTTTGATTTAGTTGACAACACACAATATAAAACACTACCAACATATAATAAACATGTAATAAATATTCTAATGATAAAACATCATTAAATAGTTAATAAACATGGTTAAAATATTCCAATGGGTCATGTGAGCTATCAGGATTTAGGTTGACAAAAGATGAAATGAGTACTATAAACTATTAAATTTTAGGTTTTTATTCTTAAATAGTTAGAAAAAATGATGTATTTTGATATAAAAATTATTGATTTAAATTAAAAAATAAAAAATAAATTTACGAGTTTGATAGTTACTTGTTGCAAGTATTTATTTATATTAGTCTTTATCAAATTCACACAACACCCGCTCCAGTTTTTTAAAATTAATAAATCGGTGCCAAACCCACTAATATAATTATCAAATCCTATACATATAGAACAGATATAACGAATTTGCAGGCAAAATTGGCATTATTCCGTGGGAACCAATAACCTTTTTTCTTAAAGTACATGACACGTGAGGTGCATGCGACTCTCTAATTTAACCTCCAAGGCAAAACCATAACGGATGCATCACTCAATGCCACGTGTCAAATCATGAAGTAAGGTTCCAATTTGTGACCCAAAAAAATAAACATAAAGAAATTAGGAAAAAAATAAAAAGGAGTAAACGTAGGTTCTAGAGAGCGAGAAAGAGAGAGGGGGTGGATGGAAGGCAAACAAGAAACGCTTAAAACGGCGTCGAAGGTAAGATACAATCTGAAACCTAATTCGTTTTTTATTTTTTGTTTTCCATTAACGGTTACGAGATTTAGTACGAACATGAAATTTGTAACTGCTTTGTTGATTTTATAATTATAATAATATATTATTGTCTTTTATTTACATGTTTATTATTTCGTTCTTCCGTGTTTAGCTGCCGAGAATTTGCAGTCTAGATTAGGAAACGGAAGGAAATTGAGAATCTTTTGTTGTTAATGCGATTTGTCAGGTCTTTTGAAAAAATCTGAGCCTTACAATTCCTCTGGTTTTTCTTTTCTTTCTTTAGTGGTTTGTTTGTTTCTTTAGCTACTGGAAAGCCAGAAATTCTGCGTCTTGTAATGATTAAAGTGTGTTGGTTTTGGCAGCTAGGGGTGTTGTTCAATTTGATCTTGGAATGTGTTTTGTGTTTGTCTTGATGACATTTGTGAGAATTGCTCATAGATCTTAACATAAGTTTGGAAGAATTGTTCAGAGTTTATGCTTATGCTAGAGGGTTTCAGCTTTGGGTTTCAATGATGGTAATTTGTTTTATTTTAGTAATAAGCCAACATTAAAGTTGCTCATTTTGTTATGGCTGCCATTGTTTACATGAATCCTTTTTGAGTCTTGTTTTGTACACAATGCCTATGTTTCGGGTATGAGCTAAAGCTTGCTTATCATCTACTCTACATCAGGGTATTGTGAGAGTATGGAATTTGCCTTCAATTTTTGTTGTAAAATGCATAATCAATAACATATGATTTTATCATTTGTCTTTCGAGTGTTAAATTTACTACCTTTGGTAAAAGGGCATACCTCCTTTTCCTTAAGATCATGGTACTAAAAAACGCTAGATGCTAGGCATACGGTAGGGGGTGCCTATATGGACGTGCTAGGCGGGGCTATGTGGCGGTAGGAGATTTTTTTTAGTTGAAATTTTTTATTAGTGTGTGTTATTTTGGATTCAATTAGGTTTAGGGTTAGGATTTTGGTAAATTAAGGTCAATTAGGTTTAGGTTATTGGTATGTCAATTTGATATTAATTAGGATTGAGGTTTGGCAAATTGAGGTCAATTAGGTTTAGGATTTGGAAATTTGGGTTCAATTACGATTAGGGTTAGGGTTTGGCAGTTTCAGGTCGCCTTCGACTGTGGCTCCGCCAGCGGCCCCGTGAACTACACGTGCCACCACCTCTGGCTGCCAAACGACACATGCGCCATGCCTCCTGGATCAAAACCCACTGGCCAACCTTTCCCCACCATTCAAGCGCCGATCCGAGCCACTGTTTGCCATAGATCTGCATTTTTCCAGAGGTCGCTGCCTAGCTCACTGTTTCCAGTGTAATTGGGATGGTCAGGCGGCCACCTAGATCGTTCTTTAAAACACTTCTTGAGATTAACTGATAATGTTCGATGAGATTCCTGGGTAATATCTTACTTGTGTATACTATAGAACTGATTGGATTAACACGTTTTTCTAATTTTATTTTATTTTCTTCACTTCCTTTTTATTTTAACATATTGGAAGTTGAAAGTATGTGCTTATAAACCAGATTTATTGGAGCCATAAAATTTGCAGATGTTACAATTGATGTGGTGAAGTTGGATAGCTTCTCCCTTTACCAATTTAGTTTGTAGTTTTCTGAGAATTGCTAAGCTAGGAATTGTTTCTCTTAGGAGGTTTATGGGTACCAAATTTGAAAGGACGATATGGGTACCAAATTTGAAAGGACGATATAGTTTAGGAAGTAAAAGTAATTATTTTAGACTTACAATATTCATTGGTAATCATGAGGAATCAGTCTTGCATCTTACCCATCGGATTGTTTTTGCATCAATGAGACAGTGTTGTCAGATTGCTGCCTCCTTATGTTCTTAATGTAGTTGGAAGACTTCATTTGGGGGGAGAAAAGAAAAATAGCTTGAAGTTTATTCTGATATGTATCTGCTTTATGGCTGCACAATATAAATTATTTCATTTACTTTTACTTTTTCCATCAAGGGCTGGTAAAAAGTGGAACGTTCTTTGTGTAATTGGGTAATTCTACTGGTAAATGTGTATATATATATTTCTTAAGTAATTTCAGTGATTCCCGTTGAATTCTCATGACAGAAGCCACGAGGAGGGGAACCGATTAGGTCAATTGACACATATGCTGCACAATGTGAAAAATGTTTTAAATGGAGAGTGATTTCTTCACCAGAAGATTACGAGGAAATTAGAAGTAAAATCTCAGAGAATCCTTTTGTTTGTGACAGAAAACCTGGTGTTTCCTGCGAGGATCCTGCTGATATTGAGTATGATGCCTCACGAGTCTGGGTCATTGACAGACCTGGCCTCCCGAAGACCCCGGGAGGTTTTAAGAGAAGTTTGGTGCTCAGAAGAGATTTCTCTAAAATGGATGCTTACTATATTACTCCGACAGGGAAGAAACTAAGAACTCGAAATGAAGTAGCAGCATTTCTCGCAGCAAATCCTGAATATAGTGATGTATCCCTTTCAGATTTTACTTTTACGGTCCCAAAAGTAATGGATGATACCATTCCTGAGGATGCTGTCAAAAAGGTTCTGCCAGTACTGATGCTAAAAAGAAACTTAAAACATCTAAAGGTGTTGTTGGAGATGGAACTGCTAAGGATGAAGGGTCTGTTGCCATGCATTGAATTTGTTATTAGGCCACGTATGTTGAAAAGAAGTTTTATTTTATTTTATTTTATTTTATTTCTAAGTTGAGAATTGGGTCTGATATAATTGAGCTGCTCATTGTACCTGACCTTGATTACTTTGGACAGTTGAAGTTGTGTATGGTATTCATGAACCGCTCAACCTGCATTTTGTTTTGGTCATCAGCTCTGGTTGGCCAGATTGAATACATTGGACAGCTGTTGTTTGGTGGGATTGTGTCCTCGAAGCATCTATTTCTAAACTGTACGTTGATGTTAGATCTTTTGTTTTGTGAACTATGTTCTCGTTGAGTAGTTAATGTTATTGTGACTTGAATGCCATGGTTGCCGTTTTATTTGTCCGAAACTGAAACATGACATGCAAAATTCCTCATTTATAAAAATGTGCAGTCTCTCATTTCACCTTTAGATTTCCACGCGAGTTGGAATGAAGGGGTTATGTAAAGTGCATCATTTATTGGTTTGTTTCATTGGTGACTGACACTCCCTTTGAACATGTATTCATCTCTTTTGTTATTTTGTGTTGGTAGCGTTTAAAGTGAATACTTATCTAATAAAACATTCTTAAACGATTGTTGAAAAGAAAACGCTCTGAAATTGCTGTGTTGGTGCAAAATCAGTGTTTTGAGAATCGGATCGGTGATTCAAAAGATTTAATGGATCAGTAATTATCGGTTGAATTATTTTAAAAAATTTGGTAGAATTGACCTACGCCATAAATAGATTCATTTTATAAAAAAATTATAAGATATTAAATTTTAATTTTTGATTTTAAAAAAAATTGAATCAATTCGATCCGATTTATCGAATTTTATCGATTTTGATTGATTTTTTTTTTAAAGATTGATTTTTATCTGATTTTGAAAACATGGTTGCAAATTGTATCATTGGTGTTGACTGAACTTGATGTATAGCGCCAGTGGTCAAAAAGCTTATTCTGATTTTGATGTGCCTTTTCACCTGTCTTTTAGATGCCCATCTTGGTGCAAAACTTAATACTCAAAATTTTGATAAGAGAAGTTAAAACTCAAAGCTAGCAACGAAGATGGCAAGTAAAATGCACTTGAGATTTGCAATTCTCTCCTGTACTTTTTTTGTCTGAACAACTAATATCTGTTCAATTTTGTTGAAATGGACCCCTATTTATTAATTAAGTTTAAGCAAAGTTTTCTTCATATATTATATTATTTCATTATAAAAAATAAAAGAATTGGCATGCCCGTATCCTTTATAAAAAAAAACTATATTTTATTTGGCAAATCACCGTAGATTGTGCTCCAAAATAGATGAGAAGATAGAAGCATGCTTAAAGAATTAGAAATTATACTAACAAAAAAATACATACATTTAAAAAAGTACTTTCTAATTTATTTGATTACAGCATAAATTTTCAGGATACTTCACCACTACCTCCGTTTTTTCTGTTATGTTTCATTTGTGTTTTGTGATATTATTATTTTTCCCAGTAAAGATATACATACAAAAAATATATAAAAATTACACAAAAAAAATTAAAATTCAAAAATTGTTTCATTACATGAAAAATATTTACTAATTTTTGACTTTAGTGATTGTATGTAATTTTTTGTAAATGTTTTTGGTACATTGGTCGTTTTACTATAAAAAACTGGTGGGTGTACTCGGAATACTAGAGGGTGGCTTTATTGTATACCCGTCTTTATTAGTGGCATTTCTCGGAAAATTCTAAAATATCTAGTCATATTGAACCAATCACAGAGCAAAGTCATTATCTAATTTCAAACTCAAAGAGAGAATGGAAGACAATCCACTGCAGACGGCAATAAAATGGCTTGAGAGAGTATCAAAGGGCGCGTGTCCCGAGCTGGAGGCCATAACCCTTGACGCCATTCAAATCGTAGAGGCACGAACCGGCTTTTTACGTTGCTGTTTTGCCATACCAATTCGCACAGCTGTAAACTTTATTTCCCATTCTCTTCATTAATTATTAAAATTAGGGATTATTAAAATGAAGGTTATGGTTAATCTGCAGGATAAAGATGGAAATTGGCAGGTTGGAGCAATTTCAACTGTAATCGACTGCGTCGGGGCACTTGCTGTTTACTCCTTCAATGGCAATCCCATGGCATCCGTTGATTTAACCATTTCATTTTATTCGACGGCTAAGATTCAAGTACACCATTTTCTTAATTGTATTATATTTTGTAATGCTATAGTAATTGTGTTGTGTTAGTCAAATGAGAAGGAAATTCAGGTATAGTTATTGTTATATTAATGGCAGGAAGAAGTAGAAATAGAGGCCAAAGTTGTTGGAGACAGGGGAAAGCTTACATCTGTGCTCGTGGTGGTCAGAAGAAAAGATAATGGACAACAAATTGCTTTGGGTAAGCAATGGATGATTTCAAAAATATAAAGATATGGGAGAAAGCTTTTTAGGTTGTAAAACCTTATTAACTTGATATTATGTATACTTGGAATGATTTAGAGATATTCGGACTGCGCATTAAATAATAAAGCTGTCCCAAGGGGCATTGTTTGGTGAGTTCGAATTTAGGTGTGTGTTTCTTGTAAAAATCTGGGATAATCGGGGGTTTCACTTGCTCCGCTTAAATCTAAAAGAAATGATTTGACGGCGGGGTTTCCAACAATTTAAAAAAAAATGATTTATAAAGCTGAACCCTTGTGTGTTTTTAAATCTTTCTTAACTACTTTTATTAGCATTAGTATTGGGCTCACGTTTTGCGCAAGTTGACTTATATTAAAATATTATCCTTATTATGTCAATTAAAAAACCTCTTATAAAATTACGTATGACTTGAGATAATACATTTTCTTGAAATAAACTAATGTTATGTGATTATTAAATCTGGAAATATAAATATATTAACAAATGATATTAATTGTCAGATTAATATTATTTATATAATATAATTATGAGTATATTTGCTTTAGACATTTTGTTTTATATTATTTAAGATGGATAATAGTGTTAAGGTTAGATAGTTTTCTTTTTTTTTTTACTAAGTTTTCCTATTTTAACACATCCAAATAATCTAGCAAAAAGTTAAAAAAAATAAATTAACAAATAAAAATATATGATGAGAATAAAAAATTGATCACATTCATAATTTGTGATGTCGGTAGAATAACTAATAAATGTAAGAGTATCTAAAACAGAGTCATACAAACTGTCGGAAGATAAATAAAGAACAAAATAAAAAATGAAAAAAAGATTTATATGACCATGTTTGTTACATTTCAAGAACAATATTAATTTTTATTTTTATTGATAGTTGATGGTCTAAATTAATTTAAGATAAATAACATAGACCATTATCATTTTGGTTCTATGGTGCTCATCTAAGGAGATGAAGGAGATGCATTAATCTATAATTATGATTGTGTTTTTTGTTTATGTTTATGTTTATTTAATTAAATTTAAATTTAATATAATGCTTAATTTCGAGAATTTTAGATAAATAGTTTTTTATTTGGATTTTACACAAATCAGAATTTAAGTATGAGATAATAATTTTTTTTTATAATTAATGTGAATTTATTTTACATTTTTTCAATATACAAATAAATATATATATATATATATATTATATATATATATATTATATATATATATAGACCGGCCAAGGTTCCGGTTCGGAACCGGAACCGAACCGGTTGGAACCGGACGGTTCCGGTTCCGGTTCCGGAACCGAACCGGAACCTAACCGGTTCGGTTAGGGTTCCTCCCCTAGCCGAACCGGTTGGAACCGTGGGTTCCAACGGTTCCAACCGAAACCGTACGGTTCCGGTTGGAACCGGTTTGTATATATATAATAATATATTTTTTTAATTTTTAATTAAGATTTTTATTTGTAATTTAGTGTAATTATGTAATGTAATTTAACTTAATTTGTAATTTACATAATTTTATTTGTAATTATGTAATTTTATTTGTAATTATTTTCAAAAATAATAATTTAATATAATTATTTGTAATTTGAGTTTTATTTTCAAAAAGTAAAAAAAAAAAAAAAAAAAAAAAAACCGAATGGAACCGGAACCGAACCGGAATTAACCGGTTCGGTTCCGGTTCCACACAAAGTGGAACCGGAACCGGACGGTTCGGTTCCGGTTCAGAACCGAACCGAACCGCCGGCCCGGTCTATATATATAATATTTTGATAGGTTTCTTTTTTTAATAGTTTATAATTTTAAGACTCTTTATTTTAAAAGTTAGATTTAAATTAAATAAATAATATATTTTTTAGGTGGTGCCATTTTTTTCAATATACAAATAAAAAAAAATTATGTTTCTTATTTTAATAAGTTTATTATTGTAGGACTTCTTATCTTTTTTAAAAGGTAGATTTAAATTAAATAAGTAATAAATTTTTTATGTGTTGTTAAGTTTTTTCCATAGACAAATAAAAAAATTATGTTTCTTATTTTAATAGATTTATTATTTTAAGACTTTTTTTTTTTTATCTCATTTTGTATATTATTTTAATAAGTTTATTATTTTAAGATTTCTTATCTTTTTTTAAAAGGTAATTTAAATTAAATAAATAATATATTTTTTGTTTGGGTTTTACATAAAATTGAATTTAAGCATGAAATAATGATTTTTTCCTTGATTACTGTGAGATTATTTTAAGTTTTTTTTACTATACAAATAAAAACAAATTCTTATTTTGATAGTTTTATTATTTTAAGACTTCTTTTTTAACAGGTGGATTTAAATTAAATAAATAATAAATTTTTTAGGTGTTGACACATTTTTTTTCATTGTACAAATAAAAAAAATTATATTTCTTATTTTAATTCAATATACAATAAAAACAAATATGATCAATATACAAATAAAAAAAAAGTATGTTTCTTATTTTAATACGTTTATTATTTTAAGACTTTTTTTAATCTAATTATTTTTTTTTTTTATTTTAATAGGTTTATTATTTTAAGACTTCTTATTTTTTTTAAAAAAAAATAGATTTAAACTAAATTAATAATAGATATTTTAGATGGTACCACGTGCTGCATTGAAGGAGTATATATATTTTTAACTTATATATATACAATTTATTTTTAGAATATTTAATTTCAAAAATTTTAGAGAAAATTTTTTTTGTTTGGAATTTACACAATAAAATCTAAGCATGAGATAATTATTTTTTTCCTTGATTATTGTGGGCTTATTTTACATTTTTTTTATATACAAATAGAAAATATATTTCTTATTTTAATAGATTTTTTATTTTAATAGTTTTTATTTTTATTTTTTGTTTTAAGACTTCTTATTTAAAAGATAGATTTAAATTAAATAAATAATAAAATCTAAGCATGAGATAATGATTTTTTTTCTTGATTACTGTGAGCTTATTTTATATTTTGTTAATATACAAATAAAAAATATATTTCTTATTTTAATAGGTTTCTTATTTTAAGAGTTTTATTATTTTATGACTTCTTATTTTAAAAGGTAGATTTAAATTAAATAAATAATATATTTTTTAGGTGGAACCATATTTTTCCAATAAAAAAAATTTATATTTCTTATTTTAATAAGTTTACTATTTTAAGATTTCTTATCTAATTATGTTTTTTATTTTAATAGGTTTATTATTTTAAAATTATTTTTAAAAAAAAAGTAGAATTAAATGAAATAAATATAGGAGGTCATGTCTTAATTCCGAAGGAAAAAACCTATGTACTATTATTATCTTCTATTTTAAGAATATAAGAATAAATATAGATCATTAGTAATATAACAATAAACATATAATTAGTGATGGAGTTGGTGCTTGAAGTGCCAGTCCGATTTGTACATTTTATTATTCATTAATAAAATAACTACATTTTTCATTTCATATCTTATAATGTTGTTGCCATTACACGTATTAAATTGATGTATCGATATGCTAAGAATGACATCGACCTTAAAATAGTCTTGACACTAGGTGTAAACTATTCTTAAAGTAAATATTCATAGTCGTTGATTTTGGAATATGATCGAATTCCTATAACCTAGAAGACTAGCAAATGTTGTATATTGGAATTGGAGTTCCAATGGTTTAACACGATGTGCTATGAGTTTTGGAAACTCGTATATACATGTGGGTATTCATTGGAGCGAATACTGAATGACTCATAGGTGATTCCTAATAGTTGAAAGTACACACCACCATCAATAGGAATCTTCTCGAGTCGAGTAGCATATGTAATCCTTTGACTATAGGATAACATTGATTTTGTGTGAGATCCTCCACATTTTGATGCCATGTATGCCAGAAACCTTTCATGGTCTGGCCTCTAGATGTTCGTTGTATTGGACAATTATGACCCATAGCGTCACTATTTGTACAGATCACGGTGTTGTTGTACAAATTAACTATGTGACAAAGGAGATTGCACTATTATCATTTGTGATTAGATCACCAAGATATATAAATGATAGGAGGTCCCTGTGATTTGTTCCTGGACTGAGAATGATATGAGACAGTATCAGTCCACGAAGGATAAATCATTAAATATCCATAGTCAGAGTATTATCGAGATTGGACATCGATAAATACGTAAAAGACTAGTATTACACTTGTGCGCGTTGTGAGGGCACGACGACATAGTTCTCATATATTTGGGTATAGGATACTCACGCAAGTGTAATAGGAGGTTGTGTTTTACCGATAGTACGGGAAACAGCTTCGCTCTGGATAGACCCCTGCAGAATCCCATTGGTAGTATGCCTATGTGTCTATGGGAGTCTGCAATCAGGGTAGGTGTATTTGGTCTTAACCTGAGACTTGCACAGCTAATACTTGCGACAATCAATATACTTTGGTTGCGGTCGTCCAGGGCTTTAACAGAATCTGTGTACGCCAATGCTGGGTATATTGAGAATCGTAGTGTATTGGGTGTGATGTTAAGACGGAAGTATCACTCCAGTCATATGGAGATGATGGTCACATAGGATACGGAACTCGTTCTCTTAAATGCTCGAGCTATCGAGATATTATGACTAGGTCATGTATATCTTATTATAGAGACTAGTTTCCAGACATCCGATATGTGCTTCGTACGGGGCAGACACAATTCCAGCCCCAGGCCTAGCACGTGGACATCCGATACTGGATCGACATACACAATACTACGGTATACTACGCTTGATATAGATCACATATTCCTATAAGGATATTTCTGGAGAATTGGGTAGGCATGGCGCTTTGCTAGAAGCCAACCTTGTCTTGTAAATCGGTATAAACGTAGTACTTGGTACTTACGTGTTCGGATAGTCCGACGACCGTATTTACTGCCAACATATCTGGGGATCTCATGGGTCGCTTCCCGAAGATTCACCGATGATGTATGACTCACACTTCATTAATCTGGGATTAATTAGAAGAGAGAGAAAATTAATCTGGGATTAATTGCGGAGATATTTTATCTGGGATAAAATATTAATTAAAGAGAGAGAACGATTAATTTGGAATTAATCGATAAAATAATATATTCGATATATTATACGAAATTGGATTTCGACGCGGAATTAAAATTAGATTTTAATTCGGGCGAACGAGTTAATTTAGAATTAATTCGTTAGCGACGTGAATAGTGATTTCGCTAGGGGTAATCGTTTAATTGCGTCGTAACGGAAAATTCGTTAATCATTTAATTGAGCCATAATTTCGAATTCGAGTGCGGCACGTAAGTCAAATCAAGCGTCAAATCGCTAGTCACATTAAACGTCAAATCACATGTCACTTTGAGTGATGTGACAATTTGATTGATTGATTGAGTGATTGATGTGGAAGTTGAAAAGCATTAATTGCTTTTTCTTTTTGACTTTTTGGAAAATGGAAAAAGGTTTTGGTATTTGATTTTTGGAAAATCAAATATATAAAAAACATTTTTCTTTTTTTTTTCTCTCTCCATCACTCACGGTCTTCTCTCTTTTCCCTCATCTTCTCTCACGGCTTGGAGCCATTTTCTTTCTTCTTTCATTTTTCTGGTTCTTCCGAAAATCAAAGAGAAGAAGATGTGTATTTTGTTGCAAAATACAAAGTGCTAGCACACACTTGAGTCATCCTAAGGTGATAGGGCAGCGTTTTCGTGAGCTTGGAATCATCTTTGGAAGCTTGGAGCTTGGAGCTTCAATAGAGTCTTCCATGGCCGAATCTTGGAGGAGCTAAATGAGCCACAACCGAGTAGTCCACTGCCAAGGGGAGCTACTGCCGAGCTTCATTGAGGGAGCTTGAAGCCTTGTGTTCTTCGCGTCGCAAGATCCGTTCATTGTGAGTATGTTTCCGCCATTCTCCTTTGTTGTATTCACTTGTTTCATGCTTGTTTGATCATTCTTGGGACCTAATTAGAAACCCACAATGGTATCTTGAGCCTATATCAAACATGAAATTTTTAGGGTTTAAAATTGGGAAAAATCGATTTGAGCATGAATTGGTTAAATTGTTTGATTAAGTATGCTTGAATGAGCCTAATTAGAAACCCAGGGTCGAGGTGCCCTCGTTGTCGGTCGTAGTTCCGGGTCGAGGTGCCCAGTACAACATTAGTTCGAGGGCGAGGTCCATATTGTCAGCGGTGTTGGGTCGAGGTGCCCCCGTTGTCGGTTGTAGTTCCGGGTCGAGGTGCCTGTAGGGGTTTTAGGGGCTTAATCCGGTAACGCAGCGGAAGCGGTGGAAAATCGTATTTTCCGATTTAAAAACTTTTTCTCGGATTAATTAAATAAACACATTTATTTAATTATCCAATAATCAAATTATGAAACAAAATTCAAATGAATCATATTCAAGTGAATTTACCAAATTGCCATTACATTGGTATTTTGTCCATTTTAGTCCGAAATTGATCTAATCAATTTTGAATGATTCTAAATCATTTCTAAGATGAACTTAGCATGTTCAAAACATCAAAACACCAAAAGAAACAAAAATCCCCAAAATTCCATCCTTGGCCGAGAGCCCCTCCAAGGTGCATAATTGTGCACTTTGTGATTTCATGCATCAAAACACATCAAGATGCAATCCAATGAACATGAAACTTTATATGCATCATATGCACACACAAATACACAACATATATGAAAAGCCCCAAATTTGGAATTGGTCATGAACCCTAATTTTTCAATTTCATCAAATTGGACAAATTAGACCAAATTGATTAAATCAAACACTTCAATCATCTTTCTTCCATCCAATCAAAGTCTCAAGACAATGAAACAACTCAAGATCAAATCTAGGTCATCTAAGAGTGGGTCAACAACTCTAGATTAGCAACAAGGTTTCCAAAACCATAAAAGAACACTTATTACTACAATAGCCATAAGCTTCCTTCATCATACATGCTCTACACTTCACCAAAACTTCCATCATCAAAAACACAAAGAATAAAGAAAGAAATAACCTAAGAACATCATATGTTAAAGCCTAGATCCTAAGGAACATTTTCCTTTCTAATAGTAAGTTGGAGAAACTTACTAAAATCCAAGCTTTCTTTGATTTCTTCTTTCTTTCTCACAAGCTTTCTTTGGTTTCCATTAATGGAGTTTTCTTTAAAGTGTATTAGGTTATGAATAAATGAAATGAAAAAACAATATATACTTGCACCAATTCCACCTTGGCCGAATTTCACTAAAGGAAATGCAAGTCTTGTAATTTCAATTTCATTTTACTTTACATTTGATCAACTTGGTTAAATATCTAAAAACAACTTTAAAGACATTTAATTAAGTCAAAAAATGCAACTAAGAAAAATATAACTCTTATATTTTAAGTGTATGGCCGAATTTAGCAAGAAATAAAGAGAAAGATGTAAAGTCAAACATTTACACTTATAATCATTTCCTAACTTTATCATTTGGTGATATATTTATATTTTAATTATATTAATCATTTAACAATTAAATAATTAAATAATTAATTAAATACAAATATATCAAATATATGTATTATATTTACATTAAATATCTCAAATACATATATTGATGATATATATCAAATGCCTCTATTTGACTATTTATTAATGTGTATTAATAATATCATATATTAAATACAAATACACATTAATTAGGAAATGACGGTTCGGCCCGTTCACATGTATTTTTCGTTTAACGTTTAAACGATTTATAAATAATCATCATTATTCATAAATGTTGCTCTAGTGCTCTACGAGTATGTTTCATTATTGAGACTCTCTAGATTCCGGTATATCCGTCACGAAATCTAATTTCGTGTGCATAATCTATCCACCCGTAGATTATGACGATCACAGATAATCACGCTGAATCTCACAGATATCCTGAGGATCGATCCACACCCAACGAACAGGCGGAGGTCTGATCTAAATAGATCAGTGACGTGACTGCCATCTAAGTGTGGAGGATGTCTCATACATCCACAGTGGTATCTCAAGTCGAAAGACCACTATGCTACTCAACCCGAGAAGATTCTTATTGACGTTGGTGTACCATCCATTAAGAATCTTCGGTGAGCCGTTCAGTGTTTATACACTATAAACACCTACACGTCTATACGAGTCTCTCCAGACTCATGGTTCATTGGGATAAACTATCGGACCAAGTCTCGATATACGACATGTACTGGTCTCAACGGATTTGACTAACCGACCCGTGTTAGCAAATCTTGACCAGGAACTATGTTTGATAATATATATTAACAGTGACACTTCCCAATGTCAATTACAAACTCCTTTGTAACTGTGTACTGTATTATATATTATCGGGCCTTTGTCTAATATATACATATCACTAAACCACATTTAGTTTCAATCTAATAGTAATTAGATCGAATACGTATATAAGAACAAGAGGTGCAACCATAAATAAGTAATATTATGGAATAAGGGGATGTTCGTATTCATGAATCAGACATAAATACGGTCCGGATTGGCGCTCTGAGCACCAACCCCAACAATTTCTCCCACTTGCTCTAGTGCCAATCCACGGTATCATATACACATCTCAATGTGTATCGTATGCACATGGCCCTCAAAAGCTCACCCAGTATTTAAGAGGTAGGCAACAAAAAAAAAACAAGTCCGCTATGACATATTGAGTTTGTCAAACAAACTCCATCGTTTCCCATAGTCAGCATCATTCATATTTTGCAGAATCTAGATTATACATTAATATGACTCTGATGCTACATCAGTATTGTGCTACAGCTACTGAGTTGTCCAAGTATTTAAGGATTAAATCCAAAATACTATGAAGACAACCGCAAGCACAATAACAATTCAAAACTTCTATTTTATAAGGTCACTATGCAACTTCATAAGTCAATATTTCATAAGTTGCATTTAATTCCACTATAAAAATAGAATCCTTCGTGACACTCCCACTGCATCTTTTCTGACTCTTTATGACGTAGACTGTCTAACGTCATAATTAGTCTCAAAACTAATGTGACCCTAATGGTTGCAGATTGTATTCTCCATGAATTAGAAACTTGTTCTTAATATCTCAAAGATCACAAAGAACGTGTTTCAAGATCCATCATATGGTTTTTAGGGTATCAAAATAACTCGTAACAATTTATGATTAAATTGACATCGTTGATCGTACATAACAAAGTATTCATTATGTCATCATCAAATGATACATAACATTGATTAGACATTCTAATCAATATTTCTTTCGAAAAAGGTATCATCCTTTACGAAAGATGAATACTATGTATAAGACATACAATAACTGTCGAACAGTTATACTAACTGTCATACAGATAGCCTTGTTATGTCCTTTATTAGATCATATCTAATGCACGACTAATAGGAGTATCTCACAAGTATTTTAGTTTTATATCTTATATAAAACTTTATATCAAATATAACAAAGACTACTCCCACTGTTATCACGGAGTAAAGAAGACTTACGTAAATCTTTTTACCTCACAAACATCTCATTATTACTATAATAATGATAATGTTGTTAGGATATATAACACTAGAAAGTAATTTGTACGCTCCCACTAACCCTTTTATCACATATGTATTCTATATACTTTGACAAGATCAGACAATCCGACGATATCAAAAATAGAGAACACATATTTCTGGAAGACTTATCCGAGTCTACAATAGGCTCTATAAGCTAGCACAAAACTGTGATCTCAATAGAACACAAACTCTAGGGCCATTCCAGAATGAACTCTTCAAACAAAGAAATCACAACTGATCTCTTATCTGAATAAGTCATTCAAAAAACGCCATTTTGCATTCTTTAGTTAAAATGAACAGTTTCATATTACATTACCAATATATCTAATTGTTCATTTAGTGTGACTAGAGATAAGTTTTCTCAGAATCTACAATAGATTGCTAAGTATAACTTTTCTCACAGTCATACTGTAAAGGTCAAACCTTTAACAAGCTCATACTGCTTTTGCTGCGCAAACAATTAGCACATATCATGAACTAATTCATAATGAAAGCTTAATCAAGTTCAAAACTTGATCGTAGTAAGCTATGAACAATCTTAGATTTATGGTTCAATGGTGAACTTCCAGAATCGATATCAAATATAGCTTCCATTATAAGTTATAGGATAATTTTTCTTCGGTAAGAAAACAACAAAATCATTAAGTATCAAATACTTGTAAAAGATTCTGATATCCTATTAAACTTATATAGAAGATGTATAAGGGTTGTTTCATCTTATTAATTACATAGTTCCAATTATAATTTATCATTCTCACATTTGACTTCAATAAGTCAAGTATTTTTCTACAATAATTAACATCAGATGTTACACACCAAGTAATAAAACAATTTTATTACTTAGGATCGTAGTAAAGATATTCTATTAAATAGAATACAATATTCTATTAAACAGAATAAACGATAAACTTTTACTTATACCTCCAAGGTGTAAATAATTTTCATTATATAACTATTATATAAAAGAAACATTCAAATCTTAAACTTTTCAAGATTCAGATTTTCTACCTATACATATCATATATGTAACTGTAGAAATAATGGAACATTAATTAAAGAGATGAATTAGTGTTACTGGAGCATAACCCCAAGAGTATTGAAACTAATTCGGTAACATTCAATATCAGACGAATCAAATCATATAAGATTCGATCGCTCCCACTACTCAATTCCATCAAGATGGAATCGTGGAAGAATAATATTGAATATGAATCATATTCACTGAATAACCTTAGAACTAATTGCTTTAAATTCAAATGTTTGATCGTATCAAAAATCTTTGAACAGTTCAAAGACATGTAATGAATTTTAAGGATCAAGTTTTCAAAATACTCCAGATTGAATATATTTGAACAAGTCAAAAATGTTCAATCTTCGTTTCGTCAGAACAGATTGAAAGTTCTTGATATATTCAAGACTTTCAATATGTGTTCCTTCAGAAACACGTAACTAAGTTATGACAATTCATCAACTAAGTTACGAAATAAAGAAAACTATCTTAAGCAATTATTATTTATTAAACTACATACATCCAATGTATCAGTTAAATAATTTGGTGGTCCAATGACAATCATTGGTTAAACGAGATATTAATCATTTTCCTGAATACAATATTCATTAAATGGATAAGGATGTGTAGTGTGATCTCGTATCAAACCATCCTTTACCATACGAAATAAGCATCTAATGCTTAAGTGATTAAACTCATAAAGCACCGTTCTAAATTATTTATATTACCGAATAATTTTTCTTAATGTTTATCTTTACGTCAATGACACTACTAGTTATATTTAAAACATATATATAACAATTGTTTATTAAGAACAAGTAACTATCCAATAGTCACAAGTTCCGATATCAAATATCAAAACAATCGTTAACTAATATTTTTAAATAACTAGACGGGAGATTTGGTATCAAATACCTATAGTTGTAGTATTTGTGAAAATCGATATTTTCTATACACAACTATACACATCTCATTTCTTTAGCTTTACTATTTGCATTCAACTATTCACAACAATTGCAATAATTGATTAGCAAATCGTGTCGGACACATCGCCTCTAAGGTAATTAAAGCTAAGAAACGTCATTACTAGATAAACAAATACCTAATGGGGCTTTCTTAATGCCAGTCAAGAATCTCGAGACATGAACTAATTCAAGTCAATTCTTACTGCATAAGAAACTATTCTCTCTAAAGTATTTATCCTAAAAGGGATATATATCTAGATTCTATCATGACTTAGAAACTAAGTCATTAACCATCTTTATTGATGAAGAAAATCGGAACAATAGTTCCTGATGATTTAGACCAATCTAATAATATCCTAGTCTAGTAGTATCTAGAACCTATTCTAGAATAACTGCAACCAAGAGTCAAGTCAGATAACATATCAAAATATGTGTGCAGTGAATTAAAAGTTTAATTCTATCTAATATAGATTAAGGAAACAAATAAGCGGCAATTTCCATAATAATACACACTGCCAAAGTTAAGGAATTTTTAAACTTAGCAGTGCCTCCTACTATTTTACGTAATACCGTAATCCCCAACGGAAAAACGAGAATTCAATAATTAAATCGAATTCCATAATGGGAAGAGGACCCCATGAATATATTTCGACTCACAGCAGAGGCACGGTCTCGCCTACGTATATTCATAGGTAGATAACTAATTGTCAATCACTCACTAGTGACTCCGAGGTTCCGGTCCTGGTCGTTTCTCATTGTCGCTGCGAAGGCAGGCCCACAAGGAGACGTACCAAGGTTAAACTTGTCAATGATAAACTCAAGTTACTTGCGTAACCCTGACAGCTAGGGCACGTTCAGGATTCCGCTTTCGCTTGAATTTATCTAGTATCTAATATACATTCGGCATAAATAAATTTCTATCAGCTACACCCTCACAGCAGAGGCACAGTCTTGGATGTAGTCAACGAAAAGATATTTATAAACCGTATTGACAAGACGGACCAAGAAACAAGTATTCCAAATACTAGCTACTTTAAAACCTTATTAAGTGGGGATATTCCATTAAGTGTCATACACCCTAAATCTAATCAAATTAGATTACAACATGCATGTATAAAGTCAAGAAAACATGATTAAACATTGAATAAAACAAGCTAATCATTTATGGAGGCCTAGAATCAGACTCGCTCTGATACCATTTTATAGGGGTTTTAGGGGCTTAATCCGGTAACGCAGCGGAAGCGGTGGAAAATCGTAATTTTCCGATTTCAAAACTTTTTCTCGAATTAATTAAATAAACACATTAATTTAATTATCCAATAATCAAATTATGAAACAAAATTCAAATGAATCATATTCAAGTGAATTTACCAAATTGCCCTTACATTGGTATTTTGTCCATTTTAGTCCGAAATTGATCTAATCAATTTGAATGATTCTAATCATTTCTAAGATGAACTTAGCATGTTCAAAACATCAAAACACCAAAAGCAACAAAAATCCCCAAAAGTCCATCCTTGGCCGAGAGCCCCTCCAAGGTGCATAATTGTGCACTTTGTGATTTCATGCATCAAAACACATCAAGATGCAATCCAATGAACATGAAACTTTATATGCATCATATGAAAACACAAATACACAACATATATGAAAAGCCCCAAATTTGGAATTGGTCATGAACCCTAATTTTTCAATTTCATCAAATTGGACAAATTAGACCAAATTGGTTAAATCAAACACTTCAATCATCTTTCTTCCATCCAATCAAGTCTCAAGACAATGAAACAACTCAAGATCAAATCTAGGTCATCTAAGAGTGGGTCAACAACTCTAGATTAGCAACAAGGTTTCCAAAACCATAAAAGAACACTTATACTACAATAGCCATAAGCTTCCTTCATCATACATGCTCTACACTTTCACCAAAACTTCCATCATCAAAAACACAAAGAATAAAGAAAAAATAACCTAAGAACATCATATGTTAAAGCCTAGATCCTAAGGAACATTTTCCTTTCTAATAGTAAGTTGGAGAAACTTACTAAAATCCAAGCTTTCTTTCTTTGATTCTTCTTTCTTTCTCACAAGCTTTCTTTGGTTTCCATTAATGGAGTTTTCTTTAAAGTGTATTAGGTTATGAATAATGAAATGAAAAAACAATATATACTTGCACCAATTCCACCTTGGCCGAATTTCACTAAAGGAAATGCAAGTCTTGTAATTTCAATTTCATTTTACTTTACATTTGATCAACTTGGTTAAATATCTAAAAACAACTTTAAAGACATTTAATTAAGTCAAAAAATGCAACTAAAAAAAATATAACTCTTATATTTTAAGTGTATGGCCGAATTTAGCAAGAAATAAAGAGAAAGATATTTTCATTTTTCAAACAATTTTGAACAAATATCTTAAGAAGTCAAAATCAATTTGACAACCTTTTTCTTTAATGTAAAGTCAAACATTTACACTTATAATCATTTCCTAACTTTATCATTTGGTGATATATTTATTTTTAATTATATTAATCATTTAACAATTAAATAATTAAATAATTAATTAAATACAAATATATCAAATATATGTATTATATTTACATTAAATATCTCAAATACATATATTGATGATATATATCAAATGCCTCTATTTGACTATTTATTAATGTGTATTTAATAATATCATATATTAAATACAAATACACATTAATTAGGAAATGACGGTTCGGCCCGTTCACATGTATTTTTCGTTTAACGTTTAAACGATTTATAAATAATCATCATTATTCATAAATGTTGCTCTAGTGCTCTACGAGTATGTTTCATTATTGAGACTCTCTAGATTCATGTATATCCGTCACGAAATCTAATTTCGTGTGCATAATCTATCCACCCGTAGATTATGACGATCACGGATAATCACGCTGAATCATACAGGTCGAGGTCATTGCATACGTATAATCCCACCGTCACAGGTATCCAGATAATCCCAGATATATAGATGTAAACGTCAAATCTCTTTAGGTATTATCTCGTCGACGTATCTATTAGAAATCTTTAAATAACACTCGGAACTTACTTCCGATGTATACTGTGGCCACAGATTTAACAGACTGCTAAATATATATGGACTACCTATGCTCTGTACACAGAACTGACGGATCATATCTTGACACACACGGGATATCCTGAGGATCGATCCACACCCAACGAACAGGCGGAGGTCTGATCTAAATAGATCGGTGACGTGACTGCCATCTAAGTGTGGAGGATGTCTCATACATCCACAGTGGTATCTCAAGTCGAAGACCACTATGCTACTCAACCCGAGAAGATTCTTATTGACGTTGGTGTACCATCCATTAAGAATCTTCGGTGAGCCGTTCAGTGTTTATACACTATAAACACCTACACGTCTATACGAGTCTCTCCAGACTCATGGTTCATTGGGATAAACCATCGGACCAAGTCTCGATATACGACATGTACTGGTCTCAACGGATTTGACTAACCGACCCGTGTTAGCAAATCTTGACCAGGAACTATGTTTGATAATATATATATAACAGTGACACTTCCCAATGTCAATTACAAACTCCTTTGTAACTGTGTACTGTATTATATATTATCGGGCATTTGTCTAATATATACATATCACTAAACCACATTTAGTTTCAATCTAATAGTAATTAGATCGAATACGTATATAAGAACAAGAGGTGCAACCATAAATAAGTAATATTATGGAATAAGGGGATGTTCGTATTCATGAATCAGACATAAATACGGTCCGGATTGGCGCTCTGAGCACCAACCCCAACAGTGCCCAGGGTCGAGATGCCAACTACATCATTAGTTTGAGGGCGAGGTCCCTATTGTCAGCGGTGTTGGGTCGAGGTGCCTAGGGTCGAGGTGCCCCCATTGTCGGTTGCAGTTCCGGGATGCGTCCCAGGGTCGAGGGCCCAATGCATCATCATCACAGTTCACATTCGGTGGTTCGGGATCAAAGCCCTGAGGTCGAGGCGCCTCGCCACCATATCTACTACATCAGCAAATCAGTTCGAAGCAGCAGGCAAGTCAGGTGGCAGCTGGCGAGCCAGGTAAGTGAAAATGCATTGCACGTACTTTGATAGGATTGTCATTGTCACACACTGCACAAGTCCCATCAAAGTGGGGGCGACTGTAGGCACTACATTTTTGCATATCAGCCCAATGATGAGTCTCATATGGAGACACTACCTCTTTGATTGTGAAAGCCGCGGGAAACGGACGTCGGAAGGGCAAAGTTGGAAATTAGCATTTGGTCGGATTTAACTCGCTTGTTTCGCTTCGGGTTCGCTTGTTGGACCTCTATTTTAAATCACATCAAAAAATAATTAAAACATTTAAAACACTTTACCAAATTAAATAATTAAAACATTTAAAATACATGTCACAAATTAAATTAAAACCAATTAAATAGAAATTAAATTAAAATTAAATTAAAACCAATTAATGTAAATTCCAAAATTAAAATAAATCCATTCCTAAATTACATAAATCTCCCACCAATTTAAAGAAATTCCCCACCAAAATATAAAATTCTTACCTTAAATAATTAAATTAGACACACACACATTTGTTTCCTTTTAAATTCATGCACAACCCTAACTATAAAATATAACTTGAATCAACCCTCTCCCCCTAGACAGAGACGGCTAACACAAAAACAAAAAAAGAATGAAACCCTAACACTCTCTCTCCCCACGGTAACTCTCCCTCACGAACTCGGCAATAACCAAAAAACATAAACAAAAAATGAAACCATAATCTCCACAGCTAATCAACCTCTCGGCCACAACAGAAAACCCTAGAGATCATCTTTAACCCACTATAATGCCCCTTTCACAGCCCTAATTCACACCAAAATAAGCCTCAAATACAGCCCTAAAGTCGCACAAAACACCCCCTAAACACAGCCCCAATTACATGCCTAAAACAGTCTCAAAACCCACTACACTGCCTCGCAAAACTGCCGCACTTTGCCCCACTGTTCTGCCCAGTTTTTGTGCGATTTTAACCCATCAAAACAGCCCTAAAATCACCCCAAAACTGTACTAAAAAAATTGCATAAACACCCCCAAAAAACCCCCTCAAAGCCGAAGCCCCATTAGCCTTCAAAATCACTCAAAACGGTCCACTAAACGACCAAAACAGTGACCTGAAACGGTGCAGCGAAACAGCAGCGAAACGGACCAAAAACAGCAACCCGAACATCAAAACAATGAGGAAAAATGTTGAGCAAACAAATCAGAAAAGTAGCGGATCATTCACCCTTCCAACGGAAGTGTAACGCCCTTTCTTGAGACGACAAAAGAGGTTAGACCTGAGGGCACCTTTTCATTTATATCCTTCGTTTTAATTTATTTATTTTAAGAATATCATTGCATGAGAGTCGTTTGAAGCATGATGTGATTGTTGGATGAGTGGGATATGTGTTCCCTTTTGTGGTATATCGGATGGAAACCCGGACATAAATTCCGTAGCCGATTCCGAATGGACGGTATTGCGGTTTGCACTCGGGATACAATGCCATGTACCACTTAAGAGACACATATTTCGTCTCATCCAAAATTATATTTGAGCATGTTATAGTTTATAGGTTGTTTATTTATTATTTTAAAGCATGATTTAGTTTAGTTTATTATTTAATTTTCAAAGCATGATTATGTTATTCAGGCATGTCGTTTCTTTATGCACGATGTTTTGTTTAGTTTATGTTTATGTTTAAATTGGTTATTTATTCAACATGCTTGTTGTGTTATATTGCGTGTTTTCCGTTTAAAGATTTACTTTCGAGCATGCAAACTTAGATTAGGAGTTATTTAGATGAAAGCATGTTAGATCTAGCATGATTATTGAGTAGACTTGGTTGATTCATTGCACAAATTATATCATCACAAGTGACATAAGTAAGGGACCATTCCGAACCCAACGGTTTGAGGTCTTCCCTTGCGAGGTGTGAGTGCGGCCTTAAATCTTTGTCCCGGTTCACACCGGGTGGCGACTCCATTATTCTCCGGTTTAGTTCCCCGCGGACTACTCCGTACTCCCACTAGTGCCGCGAGCCTAGAACAGCATGCATCGCCCATGTTCTGTTGTCTACAAACGTGTCTTTGTGGTTGAATTGGCGAAGGTTAGGGCTGAGTGTTTTGGCTATTGCTATGTGTGAAGGGGTGATGAGATGGCTAGGTGGCGTGTTGATGGTCTGAAGAGGCGTTGAAGGCTTACGTGAGTGGTGCGTAGGCAATGTGTGGAGTAGCGTGTGCTGTGGCTAGTGGCTTTTAAGTGCAGGGCTATGCATGTGTTTGGAGTATTGGGGCGTGAAGATCAGGTCGTGTGTATGAAGGTGGCCGAGAGAGTGAAGATTGTGAGGCTTGTTGCGTGATCAGGGGGGTATGCGTGAAGGCTCGGCAGTGTAGTGGGTTTTGTCAAGTGCTTTTGCGTGAGCAGTGTATTGTGGTTTGTGGCTGCCGAGTGAAGGGTTTTGTTATTGTTTTATTTTTTGTTTATTTTTTTGTGTGAGCCGTGTATCAATAATGTGTGAATGAGAGCTCTTAGGGTTGATTTAGTGTGTGTTTTATAGTTGTCAATTAGGGTTTGCATGGATAGGGATTTGTAATATCTAATTAGTGTCACAAAAGGAAAATATATATTTGATTGGGGGACAAATTTTGGTGAATTAGGAAGGTTGAATATATGATTAGTTTAGATTAGGAATACAATATATTTAATTTGTTATAATTGATTTTAATTAGGCATTTAATTTGTTAATTAGGTGAGTAAATATTTTAAATTGGTGAGTGATTTATTAAATTAGGAAGTGATTTATTTTAATTTTGGTATTAGATTTTAATTAAATATTTGTTTAATTTAATTTAGATTTAGATTTAATTTAAATTGGAATTTTATTTGTGTTGAATTTTAATTTAATTTTAAATTAGTTAACTTTAATTTAATTTAATTTAATTTGTGACATGTATTTTAAAGGTTTTAATTATTTTGGATTGGGCTTGGGTGAGATGGGCTTGGATGTGGGGTTTTGGCCCAAGGTTAAGTGTTTGCGGTTTTTTTTTAGGCTAAAGGTGCTTTAAAACGGAGGTCCACCAGCGAGCCCAAAGCTAAACAAGCGAGTCAAATTCGACAAAGTACTGATTTCCATTTTTTCCCTTCCAACGTCCGTTTCCCGCGGCTTCCGCGACTTAAAAAGGTAGTGCCTCCAAATGAGACTTATCATTGGGTCTTACATGTAAAAATACAGTGCCTACACTGGGTATATTGAGAATCGTAGTGTATTGGGTGTGATGTTAAGACGGAAGTATCACTCCAGTCATATGGAGATGATGGTCACATAGGATACGGAACTCGTTCTCTTAAATGCTCGAGCTATCGGGATATTATGACTAGGTCATGTATATCCGATTATAGAGACTAGTTGCCAGACATCCGATATATGCTTCGTATGGGGCAGACAAAATTCTAGCCCCAGGCCTAGCACGTGGACATCCGATACTGGATCGACATACACAATACTACGGTATACTACGCTTGATATAGATCACTTATTCCTATAAGGATATTTCTGGAGAATTGGGTAGGCATGACGCTTTGTTAGAAGCCAACCTTGTCTTGTAAATCGGTATAAACGTAGTACTTGGTACTTACGTGTTCGGATAGTCCGACGACCGTATTTACTGCCAACATATCCGGGGATCTCATGGGTCGCTTCCCGAAGATTCACCGATGATGTATGACTCGCACTTTATTAATCTGTGATTAATTAGAAGAGAGAGAAAATTAATCTGGGATTAATTGCGGAGATATTTTATCTAGGATAAAATATTAATTAAAGAGAGAGAACGATTAATTTGGAATTAATCGATAAAATAATATATTCGATATATTATACGAAATTGGATTTCGACGCGGAATTAAAATTAGATTTTAATTCGGGCGAACGAGTTAATTTAGAATTAATTCGTTAGCGACGTGAATAGTGATTTCGCTAGGCGTAATCGTTTAATTGCGTCGCAACGGAAAATTCGTTAATTTGGAATTAGCGAACCCGTGCCCGGGATTATTTGCGAGCGCATTCGCATTTCGAATTCGAGTGCGGCACACAAGTCAAATCAAGCGTCAAATCGCTAGTCACATCAAACGTCAAATCACATGTCACTTTGAGTGATGTGATAATTTGATTGATTGATTGATGTGGAAGTTGAAAAGCATTAATTGCTTTTGCTTTTTGACTTTTTGGAAAATGGAAAAAGGTTTTGGTATTTGATTTTTGGAAAATCAAATATATAAAAAATATTTTTCTTTTTCTTTTCTCTCTCCATCACTCACGGTCTTCTCTCTTTTCCCTTCTCTTCTCTCACGGCTTGGAGCCATTTTCTTTCTTCTTTCATTTTTCTGGTTCTGCCGAAAATCAAAGAGAAGAAGATGTGTATTTTGTTGCAAAATACAAAGTGCTAGCACACACTTGAGTCATCCTAAGGTGATAGGGCAGCGTTTTCGTGAGCTTGGAATCATCTTTGGAAGCATGGAGCTTGGAGCTTCAATGGAGTCTTCCATGGCCGAATCTTGGAGGAGCTAAATAACCCACAACCGAGTAGTGGATTCTTCGAGAATCCGACATTAGATGTATAGCTTTCGTGAGATGTATAGCTGTAGATTCTTCGAGAATCCGACATATGCTTACGTGAGATGTATAGCTGTAGATTCTTCGAGAATCCGACATTAGATGTTACGATATTCCACTCCAGATAGCCCATGGTATTTGGGCCGTAATTTTTTCATACGAATTCCAATTTTTATGAATTTTGTATCGTCCAAAAGATAAGATCGAGATCTACAACTTTTACGTTGCATATTTTTCCAAATTCAAACCGAAAATGGGCTAAAAATATAGATCAAAATTTCGGATGAATAGTACCCGGGGGCATTCTAGTAAATTCCACTAGTTTCTTGAAAACTCTACACATTTCCTCAATTTTAGTGGCCAAGTATAAAAAGGTACACTATTCATGTCTCTCAAAACAACAAGAAGAAAAGAAGAACACGTGAGAAAAAAGAAGAAGAGAAGAAGAAGATAAAAGAAGGAAAATGAGAAAATATAAAGGAAGAATGAGAAAGAGGAAGGAAATGAAAAAAAGATGAAGCCAATAGAATTATGGCAACCTTCAAAGATTAAATAATGGTGGAATTCAACAAAGATGAGGTAATGAAATTTTAATCCAAGTCTTGGAAAATTGATGCTTGAATGATTTAAGCATTGATAAGTATTGTTGAGTTAGAACAATTGATGTTTGTGTGGTTTTAATATTAAGAAATAGATGATGGTGGGTAAAACCCTAATTTGTGAATTTTGGGTGTGAATCATTATTTAAAATGATGTTGATGATGTTTTGGGTGTTTTTAAATTGATGATTATTTGTGTGGGATGTTTGGAGGATGTATTAGCCTTAGTTGAGCATGAGAGGATGAAGAGTAGGCCTGAATTTTGGCCTAGCGTCGCGACGCAGACCGTTCCACGTCACGACGCGATCTGGGAATTTCCCAGGAAACGTCTCTGGAACCTTACGCGTCGCGACGCGAACATAAAAAATTACCCTAATTAGTTTTAAACCATTCCAGTATCACCCGAACGTGTTAGGGGTTATCCTATAAGTCCCGTATCAACCCGTATGTATTAATTTCATTATAATATACGTACGATATGCTTCCGAGTGATAGCCTTACTTGAATATACAAATTAAGCTTGATTCCGACCTATTTATTCCTTGTTCGTTTTCTAATCGAAATTGTCGATAATAGATCGTCGCAGGAACCTCAAGTTTCACCAGCAAAGTGAAGAAAGATCAGCGAAACTCCAAAACAGTGAGTGGACCTCTTTTCTCAGACTGGCTTTATTTATTAAGTTTTGATATCAGATTTACTTTCACGCTTTAGGGCGATAGAATATTTTATTATTACAGTCATTTCTAAATAGTTATGATTTGAGTTTTAATTAAGAAAGAAATATTTTACAGAAAAATATTTTATACAATTTTGAGATTTAAAGCATGAGTTTTATGTTTTTTCGGGGCATTGGGGAAAAACCCACCCCAGTATGTAACTTGGCACAGTTTGGAATTGACGGACAATGAACATGCGCACATGTAGAGGACTGGGGGGACGACGATATGTAACGCCCCCAGATCCTAGTTCAGGGCTAGGGGGATGGCGATACGTAACGCCCCTAGACCATAGTTTTAGAGCTTGGTGGGTAACATAGATTCGCACCCCCAGTTCTAGTTCTGTGACTTGGGGGACAACGGTACGTAACGCCCCAAGTGTTGGACAATTATGACACATAGCATCACTATTTGTACAGAATATGGTATTGTTATACAAATTAATTATGTGACAAAAGAAATTGCTCTTTTATCATTTGTAATTGGATTACCCGAATATATAAATGATAAAAGTCCATATGATTAGTTCCGGATTAATAAAATATGAGACAATATTAATCCACTAAGGTTTAATCATTAAATATCCCTAGTCATAGTATTATCGAGACTGGACATCGATAATGCAGAATAGACTAGTATTGCACTTGTGCGCATTATGGAGGCACAATGGCATAGTTCTCATATATTTAGGTATTGGATACTCATACAAGTGTAATAGGAGGTTCTGTTTACCGATGGTATGGAAATAGCTTCGCTCTGGATAGACCCCTCGGAATCCCATTGGTAGTATGACTATGTGTCTATGGGATTCCGAATCAGGGTATGTGTATTTGGTCTTAACCTGAGACTTGCATCGCTAATACTTGCAACAATCAGTATACTTTGGTTTTGGTCGTCCGGGGCTTTAACAGGTTCTGTGTACTCCTCTTCTGGGTATACTGAGAATTGTAGTGTATTGGATGTGATGTCAAGATGGAAGTATCACTTCAGTCATATGGAGATGATGATCATGCAGGATACGGAACTAGTACTCTTTAGTACTGCAGTCATCGGGATAATATGACTAGGTCATGATTATCCGATTATAGAGACTAGTTACCAGAGATCCGATATATGCTTCGTATGGGGCATACACAATTCCAGCCCTAGGCCTAGCATGTGATATCGATACTGGATCCTAATACACAATACTATGTATACTACGCCTGACAAAGATCTTGTATTCCGCAGCAGAATATTTCTGGAGAATTGGGTAGGCACGGTGTTTTGTTAGAAGCCAACCATGTCTTGTAAATCGGTAAGAACGTGGTACCGGATACGCATGTATTCGGATAGTCCGATAACCGTATTTACTGCCAACATATCCTGGGATCTCTTGGGTCGCTTATCGGAGATTCACCGTTGAGATTTGACTCGAACAGAAAATTAATCTGGGATTAATTATGAGAGAGAAAATTAATCTGGGATTAATTACGGCAATAAATTAATCTGGGATTAATTAAAAGAGAAAGAATTAATCTGGGATTAATTGCGTTGAGAATTTATCTAGGATTAAATTCGTCGAGAAGAGAGAATGCGATTAATTTAGAATTAATCGGTAAAATAAATTTAATAGTGAAATTAGATTTTAATATTTAATTTATTTAATTGGGCTAAGATAATATATTAGATATATTAAATGAAATTAGATTTCAAAGCGGAATTAAAGTTAGATTTTAATTCAAGCGAACGAATTATTTTAGAATTAATTCGTAAGCGACTTCCGTAATAATTTTACTAGGCATTATTATTTAATTATGTCGCGATGGAAAATTCGTTTAATCGGATTAAACGAAACCGAGCCCGAAGTGTGTTGAGCCACCCATCTTGAATTTTGAATTTAAGTGTGGGACTCACTAGTCACATCACTTGTCAAAGATGATGGTGGTAGTTGGCTAAAGTTAATGGTTTTTCATAAAACCACTTGCTTTTAACCAACCTTGTTTTTATTTTTGGAAAACAATTACATCATTTGGTTTTTGTAAAGAAACACACAACATAACAAAAACACTTCTCTCTCTCATTCCTCCCTCTCAATTGCCGAAACTACATCTCATTGGAGGAGAAATTTTTCTTTCATTTTGTTCCTAGCTAGCACTTAAAGGAGTGAATCAAGGTGATAGGGAAACTCACCTGAGAGTATGGAACTCGATTTCAAGCTCCGAAGCTTTCAACACATCCAACAAAGAAGGAATTTTTGAAATCTCCTCAACCAATCAATGTGAGTATTCCGCAACTCTCTTGATAATTCACACATGAATCACTCTTAGACGATCTTGGCATGTTCTAGGAACACTTACAATGGTATCAGAGCGATCTAGGTTTGATTTGGAATTCTAGGGTTCTTAAACTTTAATTTGGGAATTTTGTGTTTGGAGCTTGATTTTCTTAAATTGATGGTTTGGTTGAGTTTATATGATATTGAATTGGATTTATGCATTGTTGGATTTGTGAAATATTGATTAGATAAAAAATCCCCAAATCCTAAGCTTGGCCATATAGAAACCCTAGAATAAGCTCATGGGGAAATTTTTGAAATTCAACATATTGGATGTGTTGTTGGCATGATAGAAATATTGAATGTTGATTTAAATTGGATTGAAATCAAATTGAATGATTTTTGTATGCCTTTGCCGTGAGTTTGATGCATGTTATTGAAGATTGATTTTGCCCCAATTTTGTGTTGGACATGAATTTGGGAATTAGGCATGATTAATTGAATTAATTAGTGTTTTGGAAACATTAGATTAATTAATTAATTATGGTAATTACACTAGAATTGAATTAATTTGTAATTTGGAATAATGAGTTAATTTAATTTATTGTATTGGGCTTAATGGGCTTGGTTGTGCCAAGTTTGGTTTAGGATAATTGGTTGGATCCAATTGGGCCTAAAACCATTTCCATAAAGTCCAAATATGGTAATTGGGCCTAATGGGCCTAAATTGATTTTTGGCATATGGTGATTCCTAATTGGGCCTTGGCATCTTGGGTTTGACCCATAATTGCCAAAGCTCATGCCTTAAGAATTAATTGAAAGCCTATTGGACTTTAATTGAATAGTATTGGATACTAATTGGGCCTTTGAGACCTTTTAAGATTGGATTTGGAATCCAAGTCTAAAAGGCACTATTAAAAGTGTAATTATTTAATTTGGAATTAAATATGAATTAGTATTGAATATAATTTAAATTGGATTTAAAATTGTAGTTCGATATAATTCAAGAATACGTAGTTTGAGTATTTATTCTTAAACGAGTTGGACTCGCGCAAATCAAATCGTTGTTTGAACATTGGATGGTCATTAATCAAAGATTAATTAATTGGATTAGATTGATTGATAACATGCTTTGTGTGAATACTTGGATGTATGAATGAATAATGTATATCAGATGGATATTTGAAGGGTGAGGGCAATTTTGGAAATTATTGTAATAAATTTAGAATTTATTAAATTGGACCTGCGTGTCCAGCCTATTACCTCTTTTCTCATTGTATTTCTCTTCTTACCTATTCCCCTCAATGAAAATAAGGTTTCTTTAGAAGTATTATGAAATTGGGTAGAAGTATGAATAATGCTAGCAGGAGAGAGGAAATGGAGAGATTTGTTCTAGGAACAAATTTGTTGTACATCCATCCGCATATTATTATTAAATTTTATCGCGCCTTATTATGCTTTTAGAATGCATGCTTAAGGGTGTATGATGAGACCTAATTAAAGATAATAAATTGGTTGCCAATTTACATGAAAAACCCTCATTTTATATTAAGCGTTTTTCCTTCCATTGAGTGGTTCTCTCTCAAGATCCAATATTGGCATTGGTTTGTTGGCCAAAGTCAAGACCTTTGTCCATCGCGGATGTGTTTGAATCATGAAGGCTTTGTTCCATATCGTACGCCTTGGGCAAGTTGTGATTTGTTGGCCAAAGTCAAGGTCACTTCTTGTTCATCGGCCTCGATTACGAAGCTTTCCCACTGTCAATGGGTCACGCTTAACTGGTTTCATTAAGCTTGTTGAGACAAAGCCAAGGCTTAGTTGATTCAGAGGAAAAATGTTAGAGAATATATCAGATATATTGGCATATATTGGATATATATTTCGGACTTGGATGTCCACCTACTAGATCTAGGAATTGGATGGGATCCAATTGATCTTAGAGATCTACCTAGTTAAGTTTCATACAATTTGTTGGCCAAAGTCAAGGTTGTGTGTTATTTAACGGGATCCTAGCCCACTAGGAAACTAGGTTTCCCGAGTACTCCACAGAGGGTTAGAGGCTCGCCAAAAAATAGTGGGAGACAAGTATTAAATTTATAATATCGTTTAGATACTTGCCAATACGCGCTCATTTCATTTTTTTTTCGTCATTAAAAAATTATATATATTAGTTGGACTAATATTTAATTGTTGTTTTAATTAAATAGTTGGACTGTATTCAAACTATTTCATTTATAGTTGATTATATAATTGGATTATAATAATCAATATATTTGAATTTTACCGATCATTTATAGTTGGTTATATAATTGGATTATAGTAATCAATATATTTGAAAATAACCAATCAATAGTAATTGATTATATAGTTAGACTATAGAAATCATTATATTCGATTGTACTCGAAATCGTTGATTGGATAATTGGACTATTGGAATCAAGATAATTGAAAGATTAGCGTTTAAAACATAATCCTGGGTGAAAATGTCTTTAAGCGGCTTCAATTTTCAAATTGGGAATAGAACCTCAGGATAGTCCTGGGGGCCGAGAAGTTACTTTATTTGATAGGGTGACATCTCGGGCCTGAGCCCGGAGTTGAGCAAATAGTGGAGCATGAGCTTTGGAAGACTCATGGTGATGATAACTTTAGTACTCAATCTGTTATACTTGCCGCAATGATTCCTTAATTTCTTTGTCAGAACTAAGGATTAGATCCTTATAGTATGATATTGAAATTGAAGGATCTTCATAGATCTATTCTTAGATCTTAGAAGTACTAATTGCATAAGAAAACTCTTGGAGAGTTAATGGCTATGCTCAAGGAGACAGAGCCAGAGCTTGCAAAAGGGCAAGAAACGCAAGACGCATCTTACTTCGACATCCCAGAAGGCCAAGGCTTGGCCGAAGGCTTCTGGGGGTGTGAAGAAAAGGGCAAGGCTAAATCGTCACAGTCTTCTAGGAAAACAAAGGACATATCCCAAGATGTCTGCCTAAATAGTTGCAAACGGAGTCACTGGAAGCGTGACTGCCATATGGACAAGGCAGACATGAAGGAAGTGAAGACGGGCAAGGCTCCGACTTCAGGTATGTTTGTAATAAATATATCCACTGCTAGTTTTAAAATTGGATTTTAGATATTGGATGCGGTACATAAATATATGTACTGATGTGTGGGATCTGCTGATTAGCAGGAGACTGGCTTCAGTTGAGATCGACCTATGAGTCAGAAACGGGACGAGAGTCGCTGTTTTGGCCGTAGAAACCTAAGTTTTGGAACTGCCCTTTGGGCATGTACTTAAATTAGGAGACTGTTATAATGTATCTAGTTTGACTAGGAACATTATCTTGTATCTAGTTTAACCCGTTACGGGTATACCTTTATATTCTAAAACACTAAGTGTTTTGTTTATAAAGTGATATTGAGATAAGCACATTAGATGTGAATAACAGAATTTATATTTTGAATATAAATGAATCTCAAACATATAACATGACAAACAAATAGCTCAAATTGAGTAAATCAAATGAGACTTATTTGTGGCATTGTCATCTGGGATGCATTAACAAGACTCGTATATCCACACTTTCGAAGAGTGGATACTAGGACGGATTTGATTCTAATTCAAATGATGTCTACGAATCTAGTTTATTAGGCAAAGTGCCTAAAAACCTTTTACTTGGTAAAAGTGCAAGTGCCACCGATCTGTTACCCCTCGTTCATAGTGACGTAAGTGGGCCCATGTCTAGCTAGGCTAGAGGTGGATATGAATACTTCGTAACCTTTACGAATGTGGCATCACGTTACGGTTATGTGTATCTTATGAAACAAAAGTCAGGAACTTTAGAGTAATTCAAAGAGTTTCGACACGAAGTAAGAAAACAGACCGATAAAAGTATTAAAAACATTACGGTTGGACCATAATGTAAAATACTTAAACATATGAGTTTCAAGATTACTTGAAAGAGTATGGTATTCTTTCACAGTGGACTCCTCCCGGGACACCTCAATTTGAAGGTGTGTCCGGATAGAGAAACCAAACTTTTGTTGGACATGGTAAGGTTAATGATGAGTCGCTCTGAGCTACCAATTTCCTTTTAGGGATACGCATTGAACAATGCAATACTTATTTTGAATAAGGTTCCATAAAAATCTGTTAGACAGACATAATATTAGATATGAACATGAAATAAACCGGGTTTCTCATTCCTGAAGATTTGGGAATGCTGGGCATATGATAAATATTTGGATGGTACCAAACTAGAACCCAAATCGGATAAGTGCCTATTTGTAGGTTGTCCTAGGGAAACCAAAGTATAGTACTTATACAACTCACAAGAGAACAATGTAATTGTTGCTCTCCATGCGGTTTTCCTAAGAGGAATTCCTATAAGCAGTGGTAAGTGGGAGGAAAGTAAAACTCGATGAAAATCAGAGTAATACTATTCCAGGAATCGAGTCCTCACGGAACACCAACAGATCATCAGGGATGAAAGTGTACCACAATCTTCGAATACACAAGAACCGCGTAAATCAGAGAGAGTCGGAAAACAACCTGAGAGGTATGGGTTTCTGATCTCACCTCATGTAGATATCAATCTTATTGAGGAAAACGAACCGGCTACGTATGAGGAAGTGATACAAGGTATCGACTCCTTTTATGGAAAAGTGCCATGAAGTCCGAAATGGATTCCATGTATACCAACTAAGTTTGGACACTGGTTGATGTACCAGAAGGCATTGTGCCTATTGGTACTAAATAAGTCTTCAAGGAAGACATACATGGATGGCAACATACAAATGTACATAGCTAGGCTTGTACAGAAAGGGTATCGTCAACGACATAGTGTCGCCTACGACGAAACCTTTTATCTATTGCCATGATTAAATCCATTCGGATAATGCTTGCTGATGCTTCATGTTTCATTTATGAAATATGGCAGCTGAACGTCAAAACCATTTTCCTTAAACGAAAACCTTTTGGAGGATGTTTACAACATCCTAACGGTTTTATCGTACCATAACATACAAACAAGGTTTGCAAGTTAAATCGATCCATTTATGGATTAATGCAAGCATTGCGTTCTTGGAACTAGCGTTTTGATGTAATCATATTGGTATATGATTTCATTCAAAACGAAGATGATTCTTGTGTATATAAGAAGGTTAGTGGGAGTGCACTGACAATGATTGTCCTATATGTTGATGATATATTATTTCTTGGAAATGATAATCCCATATTAAATAATCGATGAAATTTTGGCTTTCATGAAAAATTCTCCATGGAATACCTGGGAGAAGCAGGCTTTATTCGAGGAATAAAGATCTACTGGGATAGATCTAGAAAGTTGCTGACACTCTCTCAGTGTTCATATGTTTTGATATGTATGTGACCTGATGTCTCATATGCTTTGAGCATATGTAGACGCTGTAAGGCCAATCCAGGTGATGGTCACTGGATTGATCTATAGAACATCCTTGAGTATCTTGGAAGAACTAATGATGCTTTCTTAATTTATGGAGAATGAGAACTTGAGGTAACTGGGTTCACCGCTGCAAGTTTCCAAACTGATAAAGACGACTTTAAGTCGCAATAAGGGTACATATTTAGTTTGAATAACAGAACAGTGAGCTGGAAATCTTCCAAGCAAGATACTGTTGCCGAATAAACAACAAGAGCAGAATATTACTGTAGCTGAGGCAGCAAAAGAAGCATTTTGGATCTATATAATCCTAATTAGATTAGGTGTAGTTCTGTTAGCAGCTGAGCTAGGCTACAGCACAGGCTAAGGAACCACGGTCTCATCAATGATCCAAGTATATACTTCGACTATTTCATCTGATTCGTCGGATCATATATCGTGGCGATGTGATGATCGAATAAAAGACATCAGATGAAAACATTGTAAATCCGCTGACGAAAACTATTTCTCAGCAGATATTTGAGCAACTCGTACATAGTCAGGTGTTAGACACTTGAGTGATTGGCTATAGGCCAAGTAGGAGATTGTTGGACAATTATGACCCATAGTTGTGTTGTTGTACAAATTAACTATGTGACAAAGGAAATTGCTCTTTTATCATTTGTAATTGGATTACCCGAATATATAAATGATAAAAGTCCATATGATTAGTACTAGATTAATAAAATATGAGACAATATTAATCCACTAAGGTTTAATCATTAAATATCCCTAGTCGTAGTATTATCGAGACTGGACATCGATAATGCGGAATAGACTAGTATTGCACTTATGCGCATTATGGATGCATAATGGCATAGTTCTCATATATTTGGGTATTGGATACTCATACAAGTGTAATAGGAGGTTATGTTTACTGATGGTACGGAAACAGCTTCGCTCTGGATAGACCCCTTATAATCCCATTGGTAGTATGACTATGTGTCTATGGGAGTCCGAATCAGGGTAGGTGTATTTGGTCTTAACCTGAGACTTGCATCGCTAATACTTGCGACAATCAATATACTTTGGTTTTGGTCGTCCGGGGCTTTAACAGGTTCTGTGTACGCCTCTTCTGGGTATACTGAGAATCGTAGTGTATTGGATGTGATGTCAAGATGGAAGTATCACTTCAGTCATATGGAGATGATAATCACACTGGATACAGAACTAGTACTATTTAGTACTGCAGTCATCGGGATAATATGACTAGGTCATGATTATCCGATTATAGAGACTAGTTACCAGAGATCCGATATATGCTTCGTACCGGGTAGACACAATTCCAGCCCTAGGCCTAGCATGTGATATCGATACTGGATCCTAATACGCAATACTATGTATACTACGCCTGACAAAGATCTTGTATTCCGCAACAGAATATTTCTGGAGAATTGGGTAGACACGGTGTTTTGCTAGAAGCCAACCATGTCTTGTAAATCGGTAAGAACGTGGTACCGGGTACGCACGTATTCAGATAGTCCGATAACCGTATTTACTGCCAATATATCCAGGGATCTCTTGGGTCGCTTCCCGAAGATTCACCGTTGAGATTTGACTCGAACAGAAAATTAATATGGGATTAATTATGAGAGAGAAAATTAATCTGGGATTAATTACGACAATAAATTAATCTGGGATTAATTAAAAGAGAAATAATTAATCTGGGATTAATTGCGTCGAGAATTTATCTGGGATTAAATTCGTCGAGAAGAGAGAACGCGATTAATTTAGAATTAATCGGTAAAGTAATTTTAATAGTGAAATTAGATTTTACTATTTAATTTATTTAATTGGGCTAAAATAATATATTAGATATATTAAATGAAATTCGATTTCAAAGCGGAATTAAAGTTAGATTTTAATTCAAGCGAACGAATTATTTTAGAATTAATTCGTAAGCGACTTTCGTAATAATTTTGCTAGGCATTATTATTTAATTAAATTAGATTTAATTACGTCGCAACAAAAAATTCTTTTAATCGGATTAAACGAAACCGAGCCCGAAGTGTGTTGAGCCACCCAACTTGAATTTTGAATTTAAGTGTGAGACCCACTAGTCACATCACTTGTCAAATGTGATGGTGGTAGTTGGCTAAAGTGAATGGTTTTTCATAAAACCACTTGCTTTTAACCAACCTTGTTTTTGTTTTTGAAAACAATTACATCATTTGGTTTTTGTAAAGAAACACACAACATAACAAAAACACTTCTCTCTCTCATTCCTCCCTCTTAATTGCCGAAACTATATCTCCTTGGAGGAGAAATTTTTTCTTTCATTTTGTTCCTAGCTAGCACTTAAATGAGTGAATCAAGGTGATATGGAAAATCACCCGAGAGTATGGAACTCGATTTCAAGCTCCGAAGCTTTCAACACATCCAATAAAGAAGGAATTTTTGAAATCTCCTCAACCAATCAATGTGAGTATTCCGAAACTCTCTTGATAATTCACACACGAATCACTCTTAGACGATTTTGGCATGTTCTAGGAACACTTACACCAAGACCACCAGTTTCAGAGACATGAGTGGCATGCTTTGGGGGACGGTGATACGTAACGCCCCAAAGTCATGAATTTGCACTCCTGGCTCCAGATAGGCGTATGGGGGGACGACGATACGTAACACCCTCATACGTCAAGTTTTTCAGAGACAGACAAGTTTTCAGTTACCAAGTTTTCAAAAAATCATTTTTCAGAGATCAGATTTTTAGACACAGTTTTCAGAAAACCAGACTTTCGAAAGTAGATTTCAGAAAAATAAGTTTTTAGAAGTTCAGAGATTTCAGACAGAAAAAGAGTTTTTGGTATAAAGCTGTTTCTTAAACTTTTCGATTTAGAACCAAATATTTTTATAACAGTATTTTAGTTTTTCGTCCACTCACTTAGATCGTACGATGATCTAACCCCCACTCACAGTTTCCTTGTTTTACAGGTATTCTCGGAGGACGAGTTCGGGAGGACGGATACTGTTGCAGTCACTTGGTTATGGAGTCCACCAGTTCAAGCCAGAGAGAATAGAAGTCTAGTCAGAATTAAGTAAAAGTATGGTAGTAGTCTTTGATTATATGTAGTTGTTGCAAAGACAAGTGTTATTTAATATATAGTAATTTATATTGAGATTGTATCTTATGTTGATGAGTTTGGGCATTGGTCCCATGTTTAAGATTTTGATTAATAAAATGGTATTGTTATTGTTTATGATGGGAAAGTAAGAGGCTCAGGAGAGTAGTACGGCCTATTCCTTGCCGGTAACATCTCTCAGATTGGGGATGTTACAAAAATGGTATCAGAGCATGGTCTAGGGAGTCAGTGACTGCAGTGGGCAGAGTGATGTGGTCTGGTATACACAGTATGTCCGGGATACTCGTATGCAAGGCACTACCTCTCCAGTATTCAATCATTGAGTACGTCCTCAAGATCCATAGACAGGTTTGAAAATTTTCTCAAACTATTCAAATAGTATTCCTCGCGAGAACAATTACACTCTAGATCCAAGTTAGGAATCTTCTTGAAGTTATTCGATCTATTACCAGAAGTACAAACAATGCTATGAAATGAGATAGTAAAATATAAGAAAAGTTGCCCAAGGGAATGAAATAGGAAAGCCATAAGAAAACAAGAAATGAGGTATAGATGTTTCGACAGCCATAGACAAAGAAATATAAAGAGACAGAAATAGATAGTAAGATCCAAGAGTACCCACCCATGAAAATAGAAAGAGAAAGGAAAAGGTTAGAAAGAGAAGTAAAAGATAGAAGGAGGATATCTAAGCAATCAGAAGCAAATGGAGATAGAGGTACGAAAGCAGATAGATGAGAAAATACCAAGACCTATAGTAGTAAGAATCAGAAATACAAAGTTAGACAATAAAGGACAATACCAGAACTTGTAGTAAAGAAGAATATAATGTAGGGAAGCGGCCGCGAGTGCGCAGCGGAAAATAAAAATTATTATGCCGCTTTCCCTTTGCCCAAGACCCATTTATTTTGATTATTCTACAAGCCTAGGCATGTTACTATATATTCTAAGCATAAAACTCATAAAACGTGCAAAGAACATAAACCTAAACATGCTAACTATCATAAGAACTCTAAATAAAATAAAGAAAGAAAAAGACTTACTTGAACCGTGACTCCTCCAGTCCTCCCTCAAATCTACAAGTTTTTCTTGAACTCAGCAAGCTCTTCCACGTTCCAAAGAGCCACCCAAGTGTGTGGCCTCTAAAGATGCACACACCAAAGCCAAAACTCAACGGCAAGACTACGCCTTGAGTGCACATGTATTTTGCCATTGGTGCTAGCCTAGGCAAATACCTCAAAACCTTTAACTCGAGGTTCCTCTAGTCAATTAGACTTAAGGATCCTCAAAATCAGTGGCTTCCTCTTAAAATTTAGAGTTGTTCACTTATATAAACCCAAGATATGAAAGGTTCGGTTTAAAAATTTGTGAAGAATTCTTTGGGTTTATATAGTGCTCCAAATACAACAAAATTAATTAAGAATCCGATGTGGGATAATAGCTAATTTAATCTTAGCCATTGGATCTTAATTTGGTGGTTTAATGAGATTATAAAACCCTATTAAGAGTTTGGGTCGAATTGGAATTCAAAAAAAATAACAAATTTTTTTTACTATTCACATGAATAGTAAATTTTTTTAATTCCAATTCCCAAAGTGCCCCCATCGTCATTCACCAATCCCTAAGCCACTATGGAACCTCATAAATGATCTGTTCAATAATTAAACATATTGAACCATCTATGAATAATTTATTGGACAATTATGACCCATAGCATCACTATTTGTACAGATCATGGTGTTGTATATGCTGTTATATTTGTACTATACACTGTTAACCATTGATTTCGACTTTGTTGTGTGTGACCTTTTGGGTTCCCCTCAAGTTGGACATGAAATGAATCGTGATAATTTAATCGAACATAAATTATCCTTCGATCAGTTGGTCGTTGTATTTCAATGACCAAGATTGACATCTAGCAACATGCCAAGGCCCCAAAATGAGAAGGAAATATATATATACCCATTATGTATATGATTTACATATGATACGGTCCTTCGCCTCACTATATCCCCACATATTGACCTAGGGTACGGAAAGTGTCTACCCATATGGTCAAAGGTATGATGTTGATAGTGTCATAAATCGTGCTAACCCAAGAATCTCACATGATTCTTCCGCTGTGGCCATAGTCTCAAGCACTGATCACACATATCAACCCGCGAACTAGAATATTACTCTTATAAGAAATATTATCCGAGAGAGTAGCGATTCTCTGTTGTATCTTTACAAACTTCATGTGTTTCAACAAATGACCCAATCATACCCTTATGACCGGATCTTTTGAACCGGGGAAGGAGAATGTCAAAGTTATTTGATCCACACATAAGATTGTAATGACCTCAAGTCTAAGGACTAGTCATATAATCGATACATGAAAGTTCTCACAGACACATGAGATAAACACTCCATATGAAAACTTTCGGTGGTCAGTTCAATGGACACGAGCAACTCATGCATCTATGTGATACACCAAGCGGACGGATCTCCGCTAGTAGCCTATGAGATCGGCTACCCCACTTAAGGGTGGATCATATCATCATGCTAGTCTCTCCGCTTTGTGAATGCCCAGATTATTCACAAAACTATGACTAGGAATATTTAAGAGTAATGATTCTCATAAGGCGTGGAAGCCATCGTCTTATTACTCCAAGGGCTTTATTACAGTGTTGATGATTCATATAAGTTATGTAAGACACGTATAATAAAGATTGTCATTTTATTAATTAATGAAAATATTACAAATACATATACATATAGCCTATCCACAAGTTGGGTATAGGTCATATCCCTAACAATCTCCCACTTGCACTATAACCAACTAGTATGAATCTGGACACCATACTCTCGGGTGTGCCTATTATGCTTTTGTTGAGTCAGCCCTTTAGTCAGAGAATCTTCAAGATTATATTCTGTAGGTATTTTCTCTATAATAACTTCTTTTCTCTCAACAATCTCCCTGATGAGATGAAATTGCCTGAGTACATGCTTGGATTTCTGGTGGGACCTTGGTTCATTTGATTGAGCAATGGCACCCGTGTTGTCATAGTACATCGTGACGCCATTCTTGATCGCGAGAAGCACTTCCAGCTCCGTGATGAACTTCTTTATCCAGACTACTTCTTTAGCAGCCTCAGATGCTGCAATATACTCGCTTTCAGTGGTGGAGTCCACTGTAGTTGACTGTTTTGAGCTTTTCCAACTGACAGCACCGCCATTCAAAGTAAACATATATCGTGTTTGTGATCTGCTGTCATCTCTATCGGTCTGAAAGCTCATTTCACAGTAACCAATGACTTTCATCTCAGAACAATCTCCATATGTCAAAAACACATCCTTAGTTCTTCTCAGATACTTGAGGATTGTTTTGACAGCTACCAGTGTTGCTCGCCAAGATTTTCCTGATACCTGCTCGTTATGCTAAGAGCATAAGAGACATCATGTATTGTACATAGCATGGCGTACATGATCGATCCTATTGCTGAAGCATAAGTGATCCTACTAATACGCTCTCTATCTGAAGGAGTATGTGGACATTGCTCCTTAGATAATTTGATTCCATGACAAGTAGGTAAATTACCTCTTTTGGAATCTTCCATTTTGAATCTTTTCAAAACTTTATATATGTACGTAGATTGAGAAAGTCCTAACAACCTCTTAGATCTATTACTGTAGATCTTAATGCTGAGGATGTAGGTTGCTTCTCCCAAATCTTTCATGGATAAATTCTGAGATAACCATTGCTTGGTGGCTTGCATCATGGGAATATCATTCCCGATGATTAATATGTCATCGACATATAATACAGGAAATACAACAGCACTCCCACTACTTTTCCTGTAAACACAAGGCTCGTCTACATTTTTGATGAAGTCAAATTCTTTGATTGTCTCATCAAATCGTATATTCCAACTTCTGGAGGCTTACTTGAGTCCATAAATGGATCGTTTAAGCTTGCATACTTTATTATGATCATCCTTAGATGCAAACCCCTCAGGTTATGTCATATAGACTTCCTCTACGAGGTTCCCATTAAGGAAAGATGTTTTGACATCCATCTGCCAAATCTCATAATCAAAGTGTGCAGCTAGTGCCAGTAAAATTCGAATGGACTTTATCATTGCAACAGGCGAGAAGGTTTCGTCATAGTCAATTCCTTGGATTTGTCTATAACCTTTCGCCACCAACCTAGCCTTATAGGTTTGGATGTTGCCTTTTGTATCAGTTTTACGCTTGTAAATCCACTTGCAGCCTATGAGTTTTATCCCTTCAGGTGCATCTACCAAGTCCCAGACTTGATTCTGATGCATAGAGTCCATTTCGGATTTCATGGCCTCAAGCCACTTGACTGAATCAATGTCACACATTGCTTCGTCATAACTGGTGGGATCGTCATTATCAATGACCTGATCATGTTCCTCATCAATATGGATCAGGCTCATGTCTTTCCCTACCAGACCTTATGAGTTCATAACCTTGTGGTTGTTCCGTCGCTGCCATTTTGAGGGGCCTGGGGTTTAGTTCTATGTAGTTGTTCTTCTCGTACCTCATTGAGGTCAAGTATACTCCCACTATAATTCTTGAGAAGGAATTCATTCTCTAGAAATTTAGTATTTCGTGTGAGACAAATGTTCTTTGTTCATTTGTGACGTAGAACACGTATGCTCTTGAGCTCAAGACATATCCTACAAACTTACATTTAACTGCCCTATCATCCAATTTGATAGTTTGTGTGAGCTTGACATATGCGTCACATCCCCAAACTCTTAGATAAGTACGACTAGGACGTTTCCTAAACTATAACTCATATGGTGTTTGACTAACAGTCTTGGAAGGAACTTGGTTTAGTAGTAGTGTTGCAGTTTCTAAAGCAAGACCCCAAAATGAAAGAGGTAGATCCGTGCCTGGCATCATTGATCGGACCATATCTAATAATGTCTGATTTCTTCTTTCAGAGACCCCATAATGTTGTGGAGTTTCCGGAGGAGTCCACTTGGAAACAATGCCATTTTCTCTCAAGTAATCTTGAAATTCGTTGCTTAAGTATTCACCACCTCGGTCAGACCTTAGTGACTTAATACTTTTATTAAGCTGGTTTTCTACTTCAGCCATGGAGTCTTTGAATTTCTCAAAGGCTTCAGATTTGTACCGCATAAGGTACACATACCCATATCACGAATGATCATCGATAAAGGTAATGAAGTAGGAAATCCACCTCTAGCGGTGACTGACATTGGTCCTCATACATCAGAGTGTATGAGTTTAATGTCTCCGATGCACGCATCATTTTACCTTTGAAGGGTAATTTGGTCATTTTACCAAGTAAACAAGACTCACAAGTTCCATAAGGTTTATATTTGAAAGTCTGAAATACCCATCCGTATGTAGCTTAGTTAATCTTGTTTCATTGATATGACCTAAGTGACTGTGCCATAGAAGTGATTCATTGAGATTATTCGAGTTAACGTTGTATATATTAGAGGTTGAACATTCTTTGTTAGTTTGTAAGACATAGATACCATTATTCAAAATACCATCTCCATATTTTATTTCATTGAAATAAATAGAACATTTATTACAATTTATTAGGCATGAAAAGCCTTTATTACATAAAGAAGAAATTGAAATGATGTTCTTTACTAGAGAAGATACATAAACACAATCTTCTAAGTCTAAAACTAAACCATTCGGCAAAACTAATGAATAAGTCCCCACGCACAATGCAGCCAATTTTGCTCCATTACCCATGCGTAAGTCAACCTCCCCATGACAGAGTCTCCTACAGTTTCTCAGGCCATACACATTGTTACATAAGTGAGTCCCACAACTGGTGTCAAGCACCCAAGTAGAAGGTTCAGAGTTTTGAGAATATAGTTCAATCATATACAACATAACTGAAGCATTGGGCTTCTTGGCCTCTTGGGCTTCCCTAGCTTCATTGGCTTTCAAGGATCTGCAGTCTTTCTTCCAATGACCATTCTTTCCACAAAAGAAACATTACCATTGGGCTTTAGGTAATCTGGAGCCTTGGCATTGCCCTTATTTTTCTTTGGGCCTCGTAGCTTCAGGTCCGTACCCATAAGCATGACAGAGGTTTTAAGCTCCGGTTTCAAGTCCTTCTCTGCTAGCTTTATCAGATTGTGCAATTTTGCTAAAATAGCTTCTTTATCAGACAGATGAAACCGCATAATAAAGTTAGAGAATTCTTTTGGTAAGGACTGAAGAATTAGATCGTGACCTATCTCATGATCCATGATGAACCCGAGGTTGGCCAATTTTTCAATGTGGCCAATCATCTTAAGCACATGTCCACTAACAGATCCTTCCTTATACCTTTTTGGAATAAGGCGCATGACACTTGGAATCTCACGGTATGAACGAAAGTTGCATACAACTCCTTCAAGTGAAAGATGATGGTTTGAACATCCATATTTTCGTGAGCTTTCTGAAGTCGTTCGACATAGAGCCAAGCATTATGTAAACTGCTTGCTCATCATCATCGATGTGTTTCTTCCAAGCATCAAATGTATCTTGGTTAGCATCTTCTACGGGTTCAGAGGGAAATGGTCTTTCAAGAACATAGAAAATCTTTTCTCGTCGTAAGATAATTTTAAGGTTTCTAAACCAGTCATTGTAGTTGTCCTTTTTGAGCTTATGCTCATCAAGGATGGAGCGAAGTGATACTCTGTTTGCCATTTGAATGTTTGTGAAATATTTTAACCCACATGTTAAGAGAAAATGTTAAAATTAGGAATATGTTTTCATTAATGTTTCATAATAACAGGGCTTTTAATATTATGAAGTTGCTCTCACTCAATTGTTTTAAATTAAAATTTTAAGCAAATCGCATCAACCCCAATATGATGGATTTCTTGTGGGCAAGGATCCCATTATCATCATTCCATAACTCTGACTAGGGCCAGTCATTATAAAATACGATAATTAGGTAGGTTCCCAACCAATTTATAATATAAATAACAATTCCTTGATCATTGGGTTAGACAATCAAACATGCCATAACTTATGCTAGTCCTTGTGGACACCCAATCTTTGACACTAAGTTAAAAGACCACGCCTAAGGGTTGCTGCGTCTTATGACTCAGAAAAGTCAAACCATTATCAATAGTACGATTTAAGGACAAATGGTATTAGTCAGTCTGGTAAAGCCTAGTCTGCCAATACGGTTAAGCCCTTGGGTCTATACTTTATAATGGGAGGAAAATTTTAGACTTAAATTATTATTGAGGATTTTAGCAAGTTTAAGTGAATAACTGTCAAATGGATTCCTCCATTGAAAATTCCCCAGAGGGAGGGTGGAGCAAACTCTCTAAATACCCTTACCTCTTAAGCTCTTATTGCCTTGGTGACAGGAATAAACAATAGATCCCTCCAATTAGTCCAACACTTTAAATATGCTTTAAGGTAAGCTTTGAGTAAATGATTATCTAGATGTCTTCACAGCTGTTCCTTTTGGCTATAAAAAGTAGTGAGTGAAGGAAGACACCAAATCATTATCTAACTCTAGTAATACCTTTGGTTAAATTAACTTTAGTTTGGAAAGTTTTATTAACCCCTTGTACCTTTTATAATGTCTTTTATTATAAACAAGTGATTTATATTTATTAGCCTTAAAGGTAATATATCCCTAAGTTAATCACGGAATAATTAATTAGCTAAGGGATAAGCAATACACTCTCTATTTCTTAGAAAGTCTCTAGATGCTTGCACCCTTAAATAATCATGCCAATTCTAATCATACATAGAATCATCAAGCATATGAGTTTTAACATGTTGGAATTATTTTAGGCATAAAATAACTTTGACTAATATTTAATTATGATATTGTATTTTATTTTATTCAAATAAATTTACTATTCACGTTTTTCTGCAGACGCGTGAACTTTAAATGCAATTTCACAATTCAAAGCTTAACCAAATCATGCCAAACTTGTGCCTAAAATTAATTTCAGGGTGTTAGCTTTCCAACAAGCTTTTAAACACCCAATTTCAAGTTCAAACGAGTGAGAACTAATCAAAACACAAACGGCGCGCTGATACCACTATAGGGAAGCGGCCGCGAGTGCGCAGCGGAAAATAAAAATTATTATGTCGCTTTCCCTTTGCCCAAGACCCATTTGTTTTTATTACTCTACAATCCTAGGCATGTTACTATATATTCTAAGCATAAAACTCATAAAACATGCAAAGAACATAATCCTAAACATGCTAACTATCATAAGAACTCTAAATAAAATAAAGAAAGAAAAATACTTACTTGAACCGTAGACTCCTCCAGTCCTCCCTCAAATCTACAAGCTTTTCTCGAACTCAGCAAGCTCTTCCACGTTCCAAAGAGCCATCCAAGTGTGTGGCCTCCAAAGATGTACACACCAAAGCCAAAACTCAACGGCAAGACTACGCCTTGAGTGCACAGGTATTTTACCTTTGGTGCTAGCCTAGGCAAATACCTCAAAACTTTTAACTCGAGGTTCGTCTAGTCAATTAGACTTAAGGATCCTCAAAATCAGTGGCTTACTCTTAAACTTTAGAGTTGCTCACTTATATAAACCCAAGATATGAAAGGTTTGGTGTAAAAATTTGTGAAGAATTCTTTGGGTTTATATAGTGCTCCAAAGACAACAAAATTAATTAAGAATTCGATGTGGGATAAAAGCTAATTTAATCTTAGCTATTGGATCTTAATTTGGTGGTTTAATGAGATTATAAAACCCTATTAAGAGTTTGGGCCGAATAGGAATTCAAAACAAATAAAAAAAATTTTACTATTCATATTACTATTCACGTGAATAATAAATTTTTTTTTTATTTCGATTCCCAAAGTGACCTCATCGTCATTCACCAATCCCTAAGCCACTATGGAACCTCGTAAATGATCTGTTCAATAATTAAACACTTGAACCATCTATGAACAATTTATGGACAATTATGACCCATAACATCACTATTTGTACAGATTATGGTGGTGTTGTACAAATTAACTATGTGACAAAGGAAATTGCTCTTTTATCATTTGTAATTAGATTACCGGGATATATAAATGATAAAAGTCCATATGATTAGTTCCGGATTGAGATATATGAGACAGTATCAATCCATAAAGGTTTAATCATTAAATATCCCTAGTCGGAGTATTATCGTGATTGGACATCGATAATGCGTAAAAGACTAGTATTACACTTGTGCGTGTTATGGGAGCATAACGGCATAGTTCTCATATATTTGGGTATAGGATACTCATGCAAGTGTAATAGGAGGTTGTGTTTACCGATGGTACGGAAACAGCTTCGCTCTGGATAGACCCCGCGGAATCCAATTGGTAGTATGACTATGTGTATATGGGAGTCTGCAATCAGGGTAGGTGTATTTGGTCTTAACCTGAGACTTGCACCGCTAATACTTGCGACAATCAATATACTTTGGTTTTGGTCGTCTAGGGCTTTAACAGGTTCTGTGTACGCCTCTTCTGGGTATATTGAGAATCGTAGTGTATTGGGTGTGATGTCAAGACGGAAGTATCACTTCAGTTATAGTGGAGATGATGATCACGTAGGATACGGAAATGGTGCTCTTATATGCTGCATCTATCGGGATATTATGACTAGGTCATGTTTATCCGATTATAGAGACTAGTTACCAGAGATCCGATATGTGCTTCGTACAGGGCAGACACAAATCCAGCCCTAGGCCTAGCACGTGACATCTGATACTCTGGATCGCAATACGCAATACTACGTATACTACGCCTGATATAGATCACATATTCCTTTAAGAATATTTCTGGAGAATTGGATAGGCACGGTGCTTTGTTAGAAGCCAACCATGTTTTGTAAATCGGTAAAAACGTAGTACTAGGTACGTACGTGTTCGGATAGTCCGACGACCGTATTTACTGCCAACATATCCGGGGATCTCATGGGTCGCTTCCCGAAGATTCACCGATGACGTATGACTCGCACATTTTTAATCCGAGATTAATTAGTGGAGAGAGAAAATTAATATGGGATTAATTACAGAGATATTTTATCTGGGATAAAATATTATGAAAGAGAGAGAACGATTAATTTGGAATTAATCGATAAAATAATATATTCGATATATTATACGAATTAGATTGACGGGGAATTAAAATTAGATTTTAATTCGGACGAACGAGTTAATTTAGAATTAATTCGCTAGCGACGTGAATAGTAATTTTGCTAGGCATAATTATTTAATTAAATTTGATTTAATTACACCCGCAACAGAAAATTCGTTAATTCGGAATTAGCGAACCTGAGCCCGGGAGTGTTTGCAGACCCACTCGCATTTCGAATTCAAGTGCTGCCCACAAGTCACATCAAGCATCACATCTTTAGTCATTCAAGTGATGAATGTATTGTCACTTTGAGTGATGTGATGTCAGTCACCATTCACGAGTGATGTTGGTGGTTGAAAGGCTTTATTGCCTTGTACTTTTTGAATTTGGTTTTTGGTATTAGTTTTTGGAAAACCAAATACACAAAACCCATCTCATCTTCCTCACTTCTCTCATATCCCTCACATTCGGCCAAGGGCCAAAAACTCTCTCTTCCATTTTCCTTCTATACCGTGAGCTTCACCAAGGGGAAATAGAAATTTTGTGGCAAAATTTCAAGAGTGCTAGCACACATTTGGAGTCTTACAAAGGTGATAGGGAAACAAACCCTTGAGCATGGAATGCACACTTAAAGCTTGGAGCTTGGAGAAATCAAGGAGCACAAAATAGAGGCCAAAGCCGTGAGCACATTGGAGGAAAAGCTTGAAGATTTTTGTTGTTACTCGTATCGCAAAAGCCGATCAATGTAAGTATCATTCCGCCATACTTCTTTTTGTATTCACACATGTTTAAATGCTTAAATCGATCTTGGGACTATAATAGAAACCCAACAATGGTATCTTGAGCCTTGTTTAATCATGAAATTGGAATTAGGGTAAAATTGGGTAAAATTGATTTGAGCATGTTTGGATGAAATTGATTGTTTGAATATCCTTGAATGATGATAACATGGTGTTATGCATGGTCAATTTGATGAAAATTGAATTGGATGAATTTTTCCCAAAATACTTGGCTTGGCCGAATGTATTGCTTGCTCTAATATCATGGTAATTTTGATTTTTGATCATTGGATGAGTTGAAATCACTTGAGAATTGTTGATTTAGGATTTAATTGGATTGAATTCGGAATCGGACAATAAATCCCTAAATGCAGTGAAAAACAAGCATGTAAAATGATATGATTTTTTGATTCAATGATGTTGGACATGTGTTGATGATAATGAGCATGATTAATTGATTAAATTAGTATTTTGGAAATGTTAATTTGGTTAATTAATTATGCCTATACACTTTGAATTAATTAAATTGTGATAATGGAATGTTGTGATTTAATTAATTGGGCTTATTTTGGAAATGGGCTTGTAAAGTTGTATTTAGGCTTAATGGGCTTGGTTGGGCCAAATTTGGTTTAGGCTAATTGGTTGGATCCAATTGGGCCCAAAACCATATCCATAAAGTCCAAATATAATTAAATGGGCTTTTAATATTTTAATTGGGCCTAATGGGCCTAAATTGGTTTCTTGGCAAATAAGGGTGATTCCTTTAATGGGCTTTGGTATTTGGGTTTGATCCATATTGACCGAAGTCCATGCCTTAAGAAATTAATTGAAAGCCCATTGGACTTTAATTAATTGACATTGGATGTTAATTGGGCTTTGAGACCCGTAATGATTAGATTTAGAATCTAAGTCTCAAAGGCTCATTAAAAAGTGTAATTATTTAATTTGGAATTAAATAAAGAATTAGTACTTTCAGTATTTATTCTTAAAACGAGTTTGACTCGCGCAAAATCAAATCGTTGTTTGAACATTGGATGGTCATCAATTTCAGATTAATTAATTGGATTAGATTGATTGATAACATGCTTTGTGTGAATACATGGATGCGATGTATGAATAATGTATATCGGATGGATATTAGATGGGTGAGGGTAATTTTGGAAATTGTTGTAATAAATTTAGAATTTATTAAATTGGACCTGCGTGTCTAGCCTATTACCTCTTGACTATTTGTATTTCTCTTCTCACCTATTGACCGGCGTAAACACACACGTATAACGCAAGCGTACGTATTGTTCAAGTAGTATAAAAAGTATCGATCCCACGAGGACTTAATACCTAAGCTATTAATTTTATGAGGTCAAATGATTACTAGTATCTAACAGGTTGTTTGACTGATTTGAAATGGTGACGATTCTAAATTTAAAGACAAGTAAATAAAATTATCGAAAGTAGGTTTTAAGAAAATTCAATATTAAAAACTATCTAGGGTTGTGATTTCTTTTAATATCATTTTAAAGATGAAGTGGTTATCTTAAAGTTGGGTAATATATTGATTTATTAACCTGGAACACTAAATTATGTAAAAGCCTCTTCCGATGGTCAATTACAAATACCTAGTATAATCCAATTGAACCATATGTCTATGTCAACCAAATTACCTATATTCATTAAGATTAAGTTCCAATTTGGCTACCCCCGCCCAATAGGTATATTCCTATCATGTAAGGAAATCTATTAAAGGGTTATCTATCCTCAAGGAAGATCGTGGGCTATTGAGTCTAAGGTCTTAAACTTAAAATCCCTATGTCTAGTTCATTTTAAGTTTACCTAGTCAATTTTATTAGTGGCCAGTTAATAAAAAGCATTAAGATTAAGACTCAATAAATAAATCTTTATATTACACAAACTTTAATTTAACCCCTTATAAACCGGTGATATTAAAAGTCATCGCAACCTCAGATAACTAATTTAGTTACAACACATAACTAGGGCTAGTAAAAACTTGAAAATAAAAGACATAAAGTAAAAATACGGTAAAGTAAATACTGAAAAGTAAATTACAATAAAATAAAATGCTAAGGAAAAAAGAATTACTTTTACTACTACTAATTTAGATATCTCCCATAAAATAATATATAAACTTGTGTTAATATTACCAACCGACCAATCTGGCGGTATCCTGATTTAGTCAAATTAAGTCCAACCAGCCTTTAAGGCGGTAATATTTGTCCATAAACCATCCATAAAGGCGGAACCAAAATTAAATTACCAACCGACCAATCTGGCAGTATCTTTGATTAGTCAGGTTTAAACCAGATTAAGATTAAATTACCAACCGACCAATATAGCGGTATCCTTTTTTAGTCAAATTTTAAATAGTGAATATATTATTTTTAAGGGAGATTAATATAAATAGCAATAGTAAAAGAATTACCTTTCACCCTAGCTGGGGAAGTTACCTCCTCATGGTGAATAGTAAAAACTGTAAAAAGTAAGAAAGTAAATTACTATTATTACAGAACGTAATTAAAATTAAAAAAAAAACTAAAAACTAAAAGAAACTAGAGAGAGAAACTCTTTCTTTACATCAAAGAGATGAGAGAGAGTGGTGCATCTAAAACTGAAATCTCGAGCTCAATTTATAGACCCCTGTAGGCCTCCCGCATCGCGACGCCAAGGCCTTTAGCGTCGCTACGCCAGCTTCTGTCGACGTGGCTTGCTAAGGCTTTGACACGTGGCAATTCAGATAAGAAGATAAGGAGACACGTGGCGATGTGTCTAAGAGCTCAATTATTATGCTGACGTGGCGATGACATGGCACTGACGTGGCAATGCGGCTGAGATCAATTTTCGGCACCGTAGGATTGCGACACGTGTCACGGCATGATTGGCTGATGATGACATGGCATGCTGACTCGGTTGACCTGCTGACGTGGATGATGACGTGGCAAGACGCGTGGTAGAGTTGACTCGTTTACCGGATGATGTGGTGACACATAGGATGACACATGGCACACGTGGCGATGATGATTTTCGGCACTATATGATGATGACACATGGCACGGCGCACGTTAGTAGATCGGTTGTGATGGTGACACATGGCACGACGCACATTAGCAAGTCAAACTTCTCAAATTCTGACATGTTGACCCGTCGCAAGTTAGCATGACTTGGTGCACGTTAGCATGACTGTAGTTTTGTTTCCGCTGAGTGAGCTTCATTTAGAGTTCTGCTGGAATAATAAATGGTGTGGAAAATCTTTGCTTTACGTTGTCCTAAAACTGCACCTACAGCAAAATCACTAGCATCACACATCACTTCAAATGGAAGAGTCAAGTCTGGTGCTACTATGATGGGGGTAGAGATCAGCTTCTGTTTTAAGATCTCAAAAGCTTCCTGGCATTCTTTGGTGAAGTTGAAAGGCACATCTTTCTCCAGAAGATTGCACAGAGGTTTTGCAATTTTGGAAAAGTCTTTGATAAATCTCCTGTAAAAACCTGCATGTCCAAGAAAACTTCGAATACCTTTTACTGATGTTGGTGGAGGTAGTTTTTCAATTGTCTCTATCTTTGCTTTGTCTACCTCAATCCCCTTTTGTGAGATCCGGTGTCCAAGAACAATGCCTTCATGTACAATGAAGTGGCATTTCTCCCAGTTGAGTACCAGGTTTGTATCTTCGCACCTTTGTAACATATGTTCCAAATTTTGCAAACAATTGTCAAAAGAATCTCCAAACACATAAAAGTCATCCATAAAAACCTCCATACTCTGCTCCAGCATGTATGAGAATATGGCCATCATACAACGCTGGAATGTGGCAGGGGCATTACATAATCCAAATGGCATCCTGCGGAAAGCAAAAGTACCATAGAGACATGTAAATGTAGTTTTATCCTGGTCTTCCGGTGTGATGGCAATCTGATTGTACCCTGAATATCCGTCCAGAAAGCAATAGAACTCATGTCTTGCCAGTCTGTCTAACATCTGGTCAATAAATGGTAGCGGAAAATGGTCATTTCTTGTGGCTTTGTTCAGTTTCCTGTAGTCCATGCATACTCTCCATCCAGTCACTGTTCTTGTTAGGATTAACTCATTCTTTTCATTGGTAATTACAGTAATTCCTCATTTCTTTGGTACACACTGCATAGGACTCACCCAACTGCTGTCTGAGATGGGGTAAATGATGCCAGCATCTAACCATTTGATGATTTCTTTCTTTACGACTTCCTTCATGATTGGATTGAGTCTCCGTTGATGTTCCACTGTGGGTTTGTACTCATCGTTCATCAGGATATTGTGCATGCAAAATGATGGACTAATGCCTCGAATGTCTGCTATAGTCCAGCCAATGGCTTTCTTGTGCTCTCGTAACACTCTCAGCAACTTTTCTTCCTGCTCCAATGTTAGTGAAGAAGAAATAATAACAGGTAATTCAGAAGAGTTTCCAAGAAATGCATACCTGAGATGGCTCGGAAGTAACTTCAGCTCCAGCTGTGGTGGTTCTTCAATCGAAGGCTTGATTCGATCTTTCTTTGGTAGTTCCAAACTTTCAACTGGTGGTGTTGCTTTGAATCGGAATGGTTTGTCAAGGTAGTTGATACATTCTAGGATTTCAGCATCTAGCTCGTTGTCAGTCATGTTGGTGATGCAAGCTTCAAGTGTATCTGTGGGATTTGGCTTAGTATCTTGAACGATACTATCAACAACATCAACTCTGAAGCATTCTTCTTCCTTTTCATCGCTTGGAATTTCATGGCTTTGAAAACATTAAAGGTCACTTCTTGGTCCTGCACTTTCATGGTCAGTTCTCCTTTTTGCACATCAATCACAGTTTTACCTGTAGCCAAGAATGGTCTCCCAAGAATGATAGGTATTTCTTTGTCTTCTTCCATGTCAAGGATGATGAAATCTGCTGGGAGAATTAGTTTGTCTACTTTCACCAGTACATCTTCAACAACACCTCTTGGAAATGCGAGTGTTCGGTCAGCAAGTTACAATGAAATTGAGGTAGGAATTGCTTCTCCAATCTGTAGTTTCCTGTAAATAGAAAAAGGCATCAAGTTAACACTAGCACCTAAATCACATAAAGCCTTACCGATATAATGTTCTCCAATGGTGCATGGAAATGTGAAACTGCCAGGATCTTTCAACTTCAGGGGAAGTTTCCTCTGAATGATAACGCTGCATTCTTCCGTTAATGCTACTGTTTCGTAGTCTCCCAATCTCTGTTTTCGTGAAAGAATGTCTTTCATGAATTTGATGTAACTGGGCATTTCTTCCAAAGCTTCTGCAAATGGGATGTTGATGTGCAACTTTTTGAAAACCTCCAGGAATCGAGCAAACTGCTTGTCCAGTTTGTTTTTCTGAAGACGCTGAGGAAAAAGTGGAGGTGGAATGATTCTTTCTGGTTCTTTTCTTTGCTCTTCTTTTCCTTTGCCTCTTTTTCCTCCATCTGTGTTCTGCTTCTTTTGGAACATCTTCTTGGGACATCTTGATTCCAACATCTTTGTTGATTTCGGTACCGCTTTTCAAAGTAATGGCTTGACATTGCTCCTTCCCTCGGTTCCTTGGATTGGGTTCTGTGTTGCTAGGAAGATTTCCTGGTGGTCTGTAACTTGAGCATTGGCCAGTTGTCCGATTTGATTCTCCAGTGCTTTGATGGAAGTTGATTGGCTCTGAAAGATAGCATCGTACTTTTTTAACTGAGCCAACACTTCTGTTATTCCTGGTTCATTTGCCTGCTCCTGGCCTTTGTTTGGTTGCTGGAATCCAGGTGGTGGATAGTTTCGCTGTTGGCCTGAATTGTTGCTCCATGAAAAATTAGGATGATTCCTCCACCCTGGGTTGTAGGTGTTGGAATAAGGATTGTTCCCCTGTCTGTTGAAATTATTGACAAAATTCACCGTTTCTTCAAGTTGGTTTAGTTCTGGTGCTCCTCCATATGGTGAACTTGTGGATCCAATGGTAAGAGTCTCCATAAATTTGCATATCTGATCTAGCTTGGCGTTGACTGCTTTATTGGCTCCACTTTCATAAATTCCTGCAATTCTTTGGATCATGCTCCTTTCTGTTGGCCACAAGGAATTGTTGTTGGCCATTTCTTCGATTAGGTCCTAGGCTTGACCTTCTCCTTTCGCCATTAAAGCTCCTCCAGCAGCAGCATCGATTGTGGTTCTCATTATTCCAGAAAGTCCATTATAGAATGTTTGGACTTGAAGCCATTTTGGAATCTCATGGTAAGCATATTTCCGGAGCAAATCTTTATACATTTCCCAAGCTTCGTAGAGAGTTTCTGAGTCTTGTTGCACAAAGGATGTGATGTCATTCCTCAGCTTTCCAGTTCTGGCTGGTGGAAAGTACTTTGCAAGAAATTTGGTGGCTAAAGTGTTCCAAGTTGTGATGGAACCTGCTGGTAGTGAATGTAGCCAAGCTTTAGCTCTGTCCTTCAAGGAGTATGGGAAAACACACAATCTCATTGCTTCTTCATCTTCTCGGTTGTAATTGAAAGTGCCGCAAACTTCCTGGAAGTTGCTGATGTGGGCATTAGGATCTTCAGTTGCATTCCCCCCAAACTGAACTGACTGCTGAATCATCTGAATGCATGTTTTGATGTCACCTGCATTTGCTGGTAAGGGAGGAAGTACAATGCAAGAAATGAGTCTGTCACCACCAGAATGATTCTGTCTCGAATGGGAATTGGTGGTGCAACTTCCAAAGGTTCAGGTTCCATGTTGACTAAAGCTTCTTGCCTTCTCGCCTTCCCTTCTCAACTGTCTAATGGTTCTTTCAATTTCTGGGTCAAGCGGTCGAAGTTCAAAGCTTCTGGTTCGACTCATGTAGCTTCTAAAACCTGAAACACAAGAAAACAAAAATAATAAGTAAAAAGAAATTAGATACAAGTAAAGGTATCTAACCCCTAAACTAATAGTAAAAGATAAATAAGTCCCCGGAAATGGCGCAAAAAACTTGACCGGCGTAAACACACACGTATAACGCAAGCGTACGTATCGTTCAAGTAGTATAAAAAGTATCGATCCCACGAGGACTTAATACCTAAGCTATTAATTTTATGAGGTCAAATGATTACTAGTATCTAACAGTTTGTTTGATTGATTTGAAATGGTGATGATTCTAAATTTAAAGACAAGTAAATAAAATTGTCGAAAGTAGGTTTTAAGAAAATTCAATATTAAAAACTATCTAGGGTTGTGATTTCTTTTAATATCATTTTAAAGATGAAGTGGTTATCTTAAAGTTGGGTAATATATTGATTTATTAACCTGGAACACTAAATTATGTAAGAGCCTCTTCCGATGGTCAATTACAAATACCTAGTATAATCCAATTGAACTATATGTCTATGTCAACCAAATTACCTAGATTCATTAAGATTAAGTTCCAATTTGGCTACCTCCGCCTGACATGTATATTCCTATCCTGTAAGGAAATCTATTAAAGGGTTATCTATCCTCAAGGAAGATCGTGGGCTATGTCTAATTCATTTTAACTTTACCTAGTCAATTTTATTAGTGGCCAGTTAATAAAAAGCAGTAAGATTAAGACTCAACAAATAAATCTTTATATTACACAAACTTTAATTTAACCCCTTATAAACTGGTGATATTAAAAGTCATCACAACCCCAGATAACTAATTTAGTTCCAACACATAACTAGGGCTAGTAAAAACTTGAAAATAAAAGACATAAGTAAAAATACGGTAAAGTAAATACTGAAAAGTAAATTACAATAAAATAAAATGCTAAGGAAAAAGGAATTACTTTTACTACTACTAATTTCGATATCTCCCATAAAATAATATATAAACTTGTGATAATATTACCAACCGACCAATCTGGCGGTATCCTGATTTAAGTCAAATTAAGTCCAACTAGCCATTAAGGCGGTAATATTTGTCCATAAACCAGCCATAAAGGCGGAACCAAAATTAAATTATCAACCGACCAATCTGGCGGTATCCTTGATAGTCAGGTTTAAACCAGATTAAGATTAAATTACCAACCGACCAATATAGCGATATCCTTTTTAGTCAAATTTTAAATAGTGAATATATTATTTTTAAGGGAGATTAATCTAAATAGTAATAGTAAAAGAATTACCTTTCACCCTAGCTGGGGAAGTTACCTCCTCATGGTGAATAGTAAAAAAAGGTAAAAAGTAAGAAAGTAAATTACTATTATTACAGAACGTAATCAAAATTAATTACAAAACTAAAAATTAAAAAAAACTAAGAACTAAAAGAAAATAGAGAGAGAAACTCTTTCTTTACATCAAAGAGATGAGAGAGAGTGGTGCATCTAAAACTGAAATCTCGAGCTCAATTTATAGACCCCGGTAGGCCTCCGCGTCGCGACACCAAGGCCTTTGGCGTTGCTACGTCAACTTCTGTCGACGTTGCTTGCTAAGGCTTTGACACGTGGTAATTCAGATAAGAAGATAAGGCGACACGTGGCGAGGTGGCTAAGAGCTCAATTATTATGCTGACGTGGCGATGATGTGGCGCTGACGTGGCAAGGCGGCTGAGATCAATTGTCGGCATCGTAGGATTGTGACACGTGTCACGACGTGATTGGCTGATGATGACATGGCATGCTGACTCGGTTGACCTGCTGACGTGGATGATGATTTGGCAAGATGCGTGGTAGAGTTGACTCGTTGACCGAATGACGTGACGACACATAGGATGACACATGGCACACGTGGCGATGACGATTGTCAGCACCGTAGGATGATGACATGTGGCACGGCGCACGTTAGCAGATTGGCTGTGATGGTGACACGTGGCACGGCGCACGTTAGCAAATTCAAAATTCTCAAATTCTGACCCGTTGACCCGGCGGACGTTAGCATGACTTGGTACACATTAGGCGTCGCGACGCCCCCAAATTACCAAAATGCCATTTTTCCAATTTTCACTGTTTTGGTCCAAATCACCTCCAGAATGTCCTGAAACTTTATTTATCTACAAAATAACACAAAACACATCAAAATATTCACAAAAATAAATAAACTATACAAAATATTAGGTTAAATGAGTGGGAAATAGTGATGGATTTACCGCTCATCACCTATTCCCCTCAATATAAATGAGGTTTCTTTAGAAGTGTTATGTAATTGGGTAGAAGTAAATATTGTGCTAGCGGGAGAGAGGAAATGGAGAGATTTGTTCTAGGAATAATGTGTTAAATATCCATCCGCATATCATTATTAAATTTATTTACGCACCTTATTATGCTTTTAGAATGCATGTTTAAGGGTGTATGATGATGAGACCTTAACAAAGATAATTAATTGGTTGCCAATTACGCGAAAAACCCTCAACATATATTAATCGTTTTTCCTTCCATTGAGTGATTCATTCTCAAGATCCAAGATTGGCACTGGTTTGTTGGCCAAAGTCAAGGCCTTTGTCCATCACGGATGTGTTTGAATCATGAAGGCTTTGTTCCATATCGGTGTCTTGTCCAAGTTGTGATTTGTTGGCCAAAGTCAAGATCACTTCTTGTCCATCGACATCGATTACGAAGCTTTCCAAAGTCAATGGGTCTCGCTTAACTGGGATCATTAAGTTTGTTGTACCAAAGCCAAGGCTTAATTGATTCTGAGGAAAAAGGTTAGGGAATATATTGGATATATTGGCATATATAAGTTATATGTTTCGGACTTGGATGTCCACCTACTAGATCTAGGAATTGGATGGGATCTAATTGATCTTAGAGATCTACCTAGTTAAACTTTATACAACTTGTTGGCTAAAGTCAAGGTTTTGTTGGAGTTCTACGGTCCAAAGGATCGAATAACAAGCAAGAAACATGTGCGAATACAATCAAAGGAAGTTGCGGAATACTTACATCGAGCGGTTGAGCGATGCGGCGAAGACAAAAACCTTTATGCCCTCTCCAAGAAGCTCTCGGCAGTTCATTGTCATAGCTCCTCCATTTTCGGCTTTGTGTGGTTCCATCAAGCTCCAAGCTTTGGTTGATGATTCCAAGATCACAAGTGGGTTTCCCTATCACCTTCCCAAGACTCCGTTGTGTGCTAGCACTCTTGATTTTGCAAAAAAATCAACACATTTGCTTCTCCATGACTCACGGTTTTTAGCAAAACGAGTGAAGAGAAAAATGGCCTCTAAGGCCGAGAGAGAAGAAGAGTAAAGAGAGAGAGAGATGATTTGGTTAAATGGAAAATGTTTATCTAATACCAATTTTTGAATTTCCAAAATTCATTTAATTGATTTTCCAAAAAATTGGCTTTCAAAAGTCAAACAATAAAAGCCATACCAACTTCCATCAATCAATGAATAGTGACTGGTGTCAATCACTCAAACTGAAAGACATCTATCACTTGATTGACGAATGATGTGACGCTCGAATTCGAAATGCGAATGCACTCGCAAACACTCCCGGGCTCGGGTTCGCTAATTCCAAATTAACGAATTTTCTGTTGCGACGTAATTAATTGATTATGCCTAGCGAAATCATTATTCACGTCGCTAACGAATTAATTCTAAATTAACTCGTTCGCCCAAATTAAAATCTAATTTTAATTCCGTGTCGAAATCCAATTTCGTATAATATATCGAATATATTATTTTATCGATTAATTCCAAATTAATTGTTTTCTCTTTTAATTGATATTTTATCCCAAATAAAATATCTCCGCAATTAATCTCAGATTAATTTTCTCTCTCATCAAATTAATACCAGATTAATAAAGTGCGAGTCATACGTCATCGGTGAATCTTCGGGAAGCGACCCATGAGATCCCCAGATATGTTGGCAGTAAATTCGGTCGTCGGACTATCCGAACACGTAAGTACCTAGTACTACGTTTGTACCGATTTACAAGACAAGGTTGGCTTCTAGCAAAGCGCCATGCCTTCTCAATTCTCCAGAAATATCCTTACAGGAATAAGCGATCTATATCAGGCGTAGTATACATAGTATTGCGTATTTCGATCCAGTATCGGATGATCACATGCAAGGCCTGGGGCTAGTACAGTGTCTGCCCCGTACGAAGCATATATCGGATCACTAGCAACTAGTCTCTTTATTATCAGATAATCATGACCAAGTCATATTATCCCGATGGTTGCAACCCTTAGAGAACCAGTTCTGTATCCCTGTGTGATCATCATCTCCATATGACTGGAGTGATACTTTCGTCTTGATATCACACCCAACACACTACGATTCTCAATATACCCAGCAGAGGCGTACACAGAACCTGTTAAAGCCCTGGACGACCTAAAACCAAAGTATATTGATTGTCGCAAGTATTAGCGGTGCAAGTCTCAGATTAAGACCAAATACACCTACCCTGATTTCGGACTTCCATAGACACATAGTCATACTACCAATGGAATTCCGAGGGGTCTATCCAGAGCAAAGCTATTTTCCGTACCATCGATAAAACACAACCTCCTACTACACTTGCATGAGTATCCTATACCCAAATATATGCCCTCACAACGCGCACAAGTGTAATACTAGTCTTTTACGCATTATCAATGTCCAATCTCGATAATACTCTGACTAGGGATATTTAATGATTAATCCTTTGTGGATTGATACTGTCTCATATCATCTCAATCCAGGAACTAATCATAAGGACCTCCTATCATTTATACATCTTGGTGACCTAATCACAAATGATAAGAGAGCAATTTCCTTTGTCACATAGTTAATTTGTACAACAACACCATGATCTGTACAAATAGTGACGCTATGGGTCATAACTGTCCAACAATCTCCCACTTGGCCGATAGCCAGTCACTCGAGTGTCCTACACCCGAACTATGTATGGTTGACTCAAATTACTGAGAAAAGACTTTCGTCCGCGGATTTTTTATGACCATTATCTGATGCGATTTATACGATCATCACATCGCCACGATATATGATCCGAACGAATCAGATGAATAATCGAAGTATATATCTAGATCGTTGATGAGACCATTAATTCTTTAGTCTGTGCTGAAGCCTAGATTAGCTGCTAACAGAACTATATCTAATATAATTAGATTTATTATCGACCCAAATGGCTTCTATTGCTGCCTCAGCTGCAGCAATATTCCACTTTTGTTGTTTATGCGGTAATAGTATCTTCCTTGGAAGATTTCCAGCTCACTGTTCCGTTATTCAAACTGTATAGTACCGTTGTTACGACTTATAGTCATTTTTATCTATTAGGAAACTTACAACGGTAAACCCAGTCACTTCAAGTTCTCATTCTCCATAGTATAAGACAACATCCTTAGTTCCTCTAAGATACTTAAGGATGTTCCTAACATCAATCCAGTGACTATCACTTGGATTGGCCTGATTGTGAATCCATATGCTCAAAGCGTATGAGACACGAGGTCGCGTACATTTATTTCAATGTATGAGTTCTCGGAGAGTGTTAACAACCTTTTGATCTATTCCAGTAGATCTTTTTTCCTAGATTAAAGGTTGTTCTCTCCCAAGAATTCCACAGAGAATTTTCTCGAAAGCCAAGCTTTCACCGATTGTATTATGGGAATTTCATTTCCAAGAAATGACATATATTATCATTATTTATAGGACAGCCACTGTCAATGCACTCCCACTAACCTCCTTATATACATAAGAATCATTTTCGTTTTGAATTAAATCATAAACCATTATGATTACATCAAAATGATAATTCCAAGAACCAAATGCTTGCTTCAATCCAAACATGGATCCATTAACCTGTAAACCTTGTTTACTAGTTTTGGTACAACAAAACCGATAAGATGTTTGTAAACATCCTCCAAAAGGTTTCCTTTTCAGGAAAGTAATTTTCCCGTTCAGCTGACATATTTCATAAATGAAACATGCAGCATGAGCAAGCATTATCCAAATGGATTTACCGTGGCAACAGGTAAAAGGTTAATTCGTAATCAACATAATGTTGATAACGATACCTTTCCGCTAAAAGCCTAGCTTTATACGTTGGTATGTTGCCTTCCATGTATGTCTTCCTTGAAGACTTATATAGTACCAATAGGCACAATGCCTTCCGGTACAACAATTAGTGTCTAAACATAGTTGGTATACATGGATTCCATTTCGGATGTCATGACACTTTGCCATAATAGGGAGTCGATACCTTGTATCACTTCCTCATACGAAGTCAGTTGGTATTCCTCAATAAGATTAACATCTTTATGAGGTGAGATCATAAACCCATACCCCAGGTTGTTTTCTGACTCTCTCCGACTTACGCGGTTCTTGTGTATTCGAAGATTACTGGTATAGTTTCATCCTTGATGAACTATTTGTGTTCCATTAAGGAATCGGTGCCTGGAACAGTATTACTTTGATTTCCATCGAGTTTTACTTTCCTCCCACTTACCACTGCATATAGGTGTTCCTCTTAGGAAAACGCATGGCGAGCAACAATTAAATTGTTCTCATGTGAGTTGTATAAGTACTACACTTTGGTATCCTTAGGATAACCTACAATTGGCACTTATCCAATTTGGGTTCTAGTTTGGTATCATCCAAACTTATGCCAAGCATACCTAAATTTTCAGGAATGAGAACCCAGTTTCTTTCCTATTCAAATCTAATATGATATCTGTTAAACATATTTTTATGGAACCTTATTCTAAATAAATTTTGGCACTGTTAATGCTTATCCGTTGAAGGAAATGGTAGCTTAGAGCGACTCATGATTAACCTTATCATGTCCAACAAAATTCGATTAGTTAGTTCGGACACACCGTCGAATTGACGTGTTCCGGGAGGATTGACCGGCGTAAACACACACGTATAACGCAAGCGCACGTATCGTTCAAGTATTATAAAAATATCGATCCCACGAGGACTTAATATATAATATATTAATTTTATGAGGTCAAATGATTACTAGTATCTAACAGGTTGTTTGATTGATTTGAAATGGTGACGATTCTAAATTTAAAAACAAGTAAATAAAATTGTTCGAAAATAGGTTTTAAGAAAATTCAATATTAAAAACTATCTAGGGTTGTGATTTCTTCCAATATCATTTTAAAGATGAAGTGGTTATCTTAAAGTTGGGTAATATATTGATTTATTAACCTGGAACACTAAATTATATGTAAGCCTCTGTCGATGGTCAGACAAAAATACCCAGTTTAACCCAATTGAACCATATGTCTATGTCAACCAAATTATCTGGATTCATTAAGTTTAAGTTCCAATTATGGCTACCCCTGCCCGACAGGTTTATGTCTATCCTGTAAGGAAATCTATTAAAGGGTTATCTATCCTCAAGGAAGATCGTGGACTATTGAGTCTAAGGTCTTAAACTTAAAATCCCTATGTCTAGTTCATTTTAAGTTTCCCAGTTCAATTTTATTAATGGCCAATTAATGAAAAAGCATTAAGATTAAGACTCAATAAATAAATCTTTATATTACCCAAGCTATAATCTAACCCCTTATAAACCGGTGATATTGGATTTCATCACAACCCCAGATAACTGGCTTAGTTACGACACATATTTACGGGTAGTAAAAAAAACTTAAATAAAATAAAAGACATAAAGTAAAATACTGAAAATTAAATACTGAAAATTAAATACTGAAAAGTAAATGCTGAAAGTAAATGCTGAAATTAAATACTGAAAATTAAATGCTGAAAGTAAATTACTGAAAGTAAATTGCTGAAAACTAAATTTCTGAAAGTAAATTACTGAAAAGTAAAAACTGAAAATTAAAGAAAGAAAAGTATTGTGCGTAAAAGTAAATTGCGGAAAGTAAAAACTGAAAAGTAAAGAAAAGAAAGTGCGAAAGCGGAAATTAATTACTGAAAGCTGTAAATAAACAAACAAGATACAATTTTCTTAGTATTCTTAAGGAATTCCTTAGAAGAAAGTATGAATTTTACAAATGAAATGACATGGTATTTATAGGTAAAATTTTGCCTCCATCAAATCATCCACCAAATCAATTATTAATTGCTCCAATAATTGCTCCACCAAATCCATTATTAATTGCTCCACTAATCTCTTATCATGTTTGGTGATGATATGATAATTTTTATTTTTGATTTATTAATTTATTTTTTTCTTTGAAAATGATTGAAAGTGACTTTAATAATTACACACAACACACTTCTGGATGTTTATCAATTTCGGGCATGAAATCGTCAGAATTCGAAATTATTTTGTCTTTAAAAGCTGTAGATCTTTGAGTCGTTTTTAATCTGGAACTTGAATCAGCTCAATCCAATATCGGAGTAAAAAGTTATGCCCAAAATACAACAGATGCGTAAAATTGGAATTTCCAAAATTGCACTTCGTCAAAAACGCCCTTTCAAGTTTCGAATCTCCAAAATTAAAATATCAAGTCCAATAATTGCCCTTATTTGACCCATATTTCGTCCTAAATGATTTCATTGAGATCCGATATTATTTTATCTGCAAAATAAACTAAAACACATCAAAACGTTCATCAAACCCGAGAAACTAAACAAAATATTAAGTTAAAGGGGCGGTAAATATTGATATATTTTCCGCTCATCAAGGAGTCCTCATTGAAAGAATACTATACTCTTTCAAGTATTTTAGAAACTTATTGCTTAAGTATTTTCCATTACAGTCTTACCGTGACGGTTTAATACTTTAGCCGATCTGTTTGTCTATTTCGTGTCGAAACTCTGAAGTTTCCGATTTGTGTCTCAAAAGAAACACATAACGATAACGCGATGCCACATCCGTAAATGTCACAAAATATTCATTTCCACCTCTAGTCTAGCTAGACATGGGCCCACTTGCTTCACTATGAACTAGGGTTAACAGATCAGTGGCATTTGCAATTTTACCAAGTAATTGTGTTATAGGCACTTTGCCTAATAAACTATATTCGTAGACTTTATTTGAATAGAATCAAATCAGTCCTGGTACCCACTCTTCAAAAGTGCGGATATACGAGTCTTGTTTAAATTGTGTCCCAGACAACAATGCCACAATATGTTTCATCTGATCAAATCAGTTTGAGCTATTTTTTTGTCATGTTATATGTTTGAGATTTATTTATATTCAAAATATAAATTCTGTTATTCAAATCTAATGTGTTTATCTCAATATCATCTTTATATAATAAAACACTTTAGTGTTCTAGAATATAAAGGTTCACCCGCAGCAGGTTAAACACTGATATAGAGATAATGTTTCTAGTCAAACTAGTTACATTATAACAGTTTCTAAATTTAGGTACACACCCGAAGGGTAGTTCCTAACCTTAGGTATTTACGGTTAAAACAGCGACTTTCGTCCTGTTTCCGTTTCGCAGATTAATCTCATTTGAAGTCAGTATCCTGTTTATAGCAGATTCTGAACATCAGTATATATTTATGTATCACACTAAGTATTTAAAATCCAATTTTAATACTAGTAATGAACATAATTATGACAAACATATTTGAAGTCAGAGCCTTGCCCGTTCTTCAATTCCTTCATGTCTGCTTTGTCCAAACGGCAGTTACGCTTCCGCGATCCCGTTTGCCACATTTTAGGCAGACATTTTGGGATATGTCCTTTTATCTTCCTAGAGGATTATAATGATTTTTCCTTTTCCCTTTTCCACATTCCAGAAGCCTTTGGCCAAGCCTTGGCCTTTTAGAATGTCGAAGTAAGGTGCGCCTTGCGCGTCTTGCCATATTGCAAGCTTTGACTTTATCTCCTTGAGAATAGCCATTAACTCTCCAAGGGTTAATTATTGCAATTTAGTACTTCTAAGATCTAAGAATAGATCTATGAAGATCCTTCAATATCATTATCATACTTTAAAGATCTAATCCTTATTTCTGATTAAGAAATTAAGGAATCTATACGACAAGCTTAATGGATTAAACACTAAAGTTATCATCACATGAATCTTCCAAAGATCATGCTCTACTATTTGCTTAACTCCGGGCTTAAGCATAATATGTTATTTTATCAAATAAAGTAACTTATTAGTTTCCATGACCATCCTGAAATATTCCCAATTTGAAAATAAACCATTTAAATACATTTTCCCAAGGATTATGTTTTAAATGCTAATCTTTCAATTATATCTTGATTCTAATAGTCCAACTATTTAATCAACGATTTTCTGTACTATTTATTATAATGATTATTATAGTCCAACTATTTAATCAACTATAATTTAATAGGTTAAAATCAATTATATTGATTACTATAATCCAATTATAAAATCAACTATAATTAATCAAATAAATTCAAGTATATTGATTACTATAATCTAATTATATAATCAACCATAAATGAATAGTTTGAATACAATCCAACTGTTAATTAAAACAACGATTTAAATATTAAATCCAACGATTTAATTTATTTGACGAATGATTTTGATATGAGCGCGTATGGCAAGTTATTAAACGAATACTGCAAATTTAATTCCTGCCTCCCACTATTTTTCGGCGAGCCTCTAACCCTCTGTCGAGTACTCGGGAAATCGTGTTTCCTAGTGGGCTAGGATCCCGTTAAATGTCACACAATCTTGACTTTGGCCAACAAATTGTATAATAATTAACTAGGTAGATCTCTAAGATCAATTGGATCCCATTCAATTCCTAGATCCAGTAGGGGGATATCCAAGTCCGAAACATATATCTTATATATGCCAATATAACCAATATATTACCTAACCTTTTTCCTCTGAATCAACTAAGCCTTGGCTTTGGCACAACAAACTAAGTGATCCTAGTTAAACGGAACCCATTGACCATGGAAAACTTCGTAATCAATGTCGATGGACAAGAAGTGGTCTTGACTTTGGCCAACAAACCACAACTTGGACAAGACACCAATATGGAACAAAGCTCTCGTGATTCAAACACATCATCGATGGACAAAGGCCTTGACTTTGGCCAACAAACCAATGCCAGTCTTGGATCTTGAGTAAGAATCACTCAATGGAAGGAAAAACGCTTAATATTTTGTGAGGGTTTTTTCGCGTGCAAATTGGCAACCAATTTATTATCTTTGTTAAGGTCTCATCATCATACACCCTTAAACATGCATTCTAAACACATAATAAGGCGCGCAAATAAATAAATAATAATGATATACGGATGGATACTTTACACATTGATCCTAGATCAAATCTCTCTATTTCCTCTCTCCTGGTAGCACAAGTATTTACTTCTACCCATTACACTACACTTCTAAAGAAACCTCATTTACATTGAGGGGAATAGGTGAGAAGAGATATACAATGAGAAATGAGGTAATAGGCTGGACACGCAGGTCCAATTAATAAATTCTAAATTTATTACAATAATTTTCAAAATTTCCCCACCCATCTAATATCCATCTGATATACATTATTCATGCATCGCAACCATGTATTCACACAAGCATGTTATCAATCAATCTAATCCAATTAATTAATCTGATAATTAATGACCATCCAATGTTCAAACAACAATTTGATTTTGCGCGAGTCAAACTCGTTTTGCGAATAAGTACTCAAAGTACGAATTCTCGAATTAAATTAAACTACAAAATTAAATCCAATTAATATGTATTTAATACTAATTCGCTATTTAATTCCAAATTAAATATTACACTTTATTAATGAACTTTTACGACTTAAATTCCAAATTTAATCGTTACGGGTCTCAAAGCCCGATTAACGTCCAACGTTAATTTAATTAAAGTCCAATGGGCTTTCAATTAATTTCTTTAAGGCGTGGACTTTTGGTCAACTTGGGTCAAACCCAATAACCAAAGCCCAATCAAGGAGTAACCCCATAAGCCTATAAATCAATTTAGGCCCATTAGTCCCAATTAAAATAATTAAGGTCCATTAGTCGCATTTGGGCTTTATGGAAACTGTTTTGGGCCCAATTGGATCCAACCAATTTAGCCTAAACCTAACTTTGTACAACCAAGCCCAATTAGCCCATTTACAACATTTCAAGCCCAAACCCAATTTAAGCCAAATTAATTAAATCACAAAATTCCAATTTCACAATTTAATTAAACTAAAGTGTATTACACAATAAATTACCCAAATCAATATTTCCAAAACATAAATTTGTACAATTAATCATGCATATCAACATTAAAACATGTCCAACACATTTTAACAAAAAATCAAACCCATATCATGCTCATATAGTCTCGACAATATAGGGATTTTATGTCCAATTTTAAATCCAATCCAATTGAATCCAATTCAAAATTAAATCATCATTCCCAACATGATTCCAACTCATCCAATGAATCAAAATCAAAATCCAAGACATTTAGGGTTCTTCACATTCTCGGCCAAGTTAAGAATTTTGGGTAAAATTGTTCCAAAATAATTTTCTTGAAATTCATCCAATCAAACTTCAATTAAACATCAATTAAGCATACTTAATCAAACAATTTAACTAAATCATGCTCAAAATCAATTTACTCGATTTTAAGCCCTAAATCGGTTTCATGCTTTTACTCCGCTCTGATACCATTGTTGGAGTTCTACGGTCCAAAAGATCGAATAACAAGCAAGAAACATGTGCGAATACAATCAAAGGAAGTTTCATAATACTTACATCGAGCGGTTGAGCGATGCGGCGAAGACAAAAAACTTTATACCCTATCTAAGAAGCTCTCGGCAGTTTACTGTCATAGCTCCTCCATTTTCGGCTTTGTGTGGTTCCATCAAGCTCCAAGCTTTGGTTGATGATTCCAAGATCACAAGTGGGTTTTCCTATCACCTTCGCAAGACTCCGTTGTGTGCTAGCACTCTTGATTTTGCAACAAAATCAACACATTTGCTTCTTCATGACTCACGGTTTTTAGCAAAACCAGTGAAGAGAAAAATGGCCTCTAAGGCCGAGAGAGAAGAAGAGTAAAGAGAGAGAGAGATGATTTGGTTAGATGGAAAATGTATATCTAATACCAATTTTTGAATTTCCAAAATTCATTTAATTGATTTTCCAAAAAATTGGCTTTCAAAAGTCAAACAATAAAAGCCATACCAACTTCCATCAATCAATGACGCTAGATGTGACTTGCGTGATGCACTCGAATGAAGTGACGAATGAAGCCATACCAACTTACATCTATCACTTGATTGACGAATGAAGTGACGCTAGATGTGACTTGCGTGACGCACTTGAATTCGAAATGCGAATGCGCTCGCAAACATACCCGGGCTCGGGTTCGCTAATTCCAAATTAACGAATTTTCTGTTGCGACGTAATTAAATGATTATGCCTACCGAAATCATTATTCACGTCGCTAACGAATTAATTCTAAATTAACTCGTTCGTCCGAATTAAAATCTAATTTTAATTCCGTGTCGAAATCCAATATCGTATAATATATTGAATATATTATTTTATCGATTAATTCCAAATTAATCATTTTCTCTCTTTAATTGATATTTTATCCCAGATAAAATATCTCCGCAATTAATCCCAGATTAATTTTCTCTCTCATCAAATTAATCCCAGATTAATAAAGTTCGAGTCATACATCATCGGTGAATCTTTGGGAAGCAACCCATGAGATCCCCGGATATATTGGCAGTAAATTCGATCGTCGGACTATCCGAACACTTAAGTACCTAGTACTACATTTGTACCGATTTATAAGACAATGATGGCTTCTAGCAAAGCGCCATGCCTTCCCAATTCTCTAGAAATATCCTTACCGGAATAAGTTATCTATATCAGGCGTAATATACATAGTATTGCGTATTTCGATCTAGTATAGGATGATCACATTCAAGGCCTGGGGCTGGTACAGTGTCTGCCCCGTACGAAGCATATATCGGATCACTAGCAACCAGTCTATTTATTATCGGATAATCATGACCAAGTCATATTATCCCGATGGTTGCAACCCTTAGAGAACCAGTTCTGTATCTCTGCGCGATCATCATCTCCATATGACTGGAGTGATACTTCCGTCTTGACATCACACTCAACACACTACGATTCTCAATATACCCAGCAGAGGTGTACAAAGAACCTGTTAAAGCCCTGTACGACCTAAAACCAAAGTATATTGATTGTCGCAAGTATTAGAGGTGCAAGTCTCAGGTTAAGACCAAATACACCTACCATGATTTCGGATTTCCATAGACACATAGTCATACTACCAATGGAATTCCGAGGGGTCTATCCAGAGCGAAGCTGTTTTCCGTACCATCGGTAAAGCACAACCTCTTACTACACTTGCATGAGTATCCTATACCCAAATATATGAGAACTATGTCGTTATGCCCTCACAACGCGCACAAGTGTAATACTAGTCTTTTATGTATTATCGATGTCCAATCTCGATAATACTCCGACTAGGGATATTTAATGATTAATCCTTTGTGGATTGATATTGTCTCATATCATCTCAATCCAGGAACTAATCATAAGGACCTCCTATCATTTATACATCTTGGTGACCTAATCACAAATGATAAGAGAGCAATTTCCTTTGTCACATAGTTAATTTGTACAACACCATGATCTGTACAAATAGTGACGCTATGGGTCATTACTGTCCAACAGGTTGTGTATCTTTTAACGGGATCCTAACCCACTAGGAAACTAGGTTTCCCGAGTACTCCACAGAGGATTATAGGCTCGCCGAAAAATAGTGGGAGGCAAGTATTAAATTTGCAATATTCGTTTAGTTACTTGCCAATACGCGCTCATTTCATTTTTTCGTCAATAATTAAATAAATATTAGTTGGACTAATATCGTTGTTTTAATTAAACAGTTGGACTGTATTCAAACTACTTCAAATTATAGTTGATTATATAATTAGATTATAGTAATCAATATATTTGAATTTAACCAATTTAAATTATAGTTGATTATATAGTTAGACTATAGTAATCATTATATTAGATAGTACCATAAATCGTTGATTGGATAGTTGGACTATTGCAATCAAGATAATTGAAAGATTAACATTTAAAACATAACCTCGGTAAAAATGTTTTTAAACGGCTTTAATTTTCAGATTGGGAATAGAACCTCAGGATAGTCCTGAAAACTGAGGAGTTACTTTATTTGATAAAGAAACATCTCGGGCCTAAGCCCGGAGTTGAGCAAGTAAGTAGAACATGATCTTTGGAAGATTTATGTAATGATAACTTTAGTGCTCAATCCTTTATCCTTGATGCAATGAAACTTTAATTCGGTCGTCAGAATTAAGGATTACATCATTGTACCATGATGATGAAATTAAAGATCTTCATAGATTTATTCTTAAATCTTAGAAGTACAAATTGCACAAGAAGCTCTTTAGCTCGTGTATGTCAGAGGGTACATCTGTCGAGCACTAGGTGTCGCAGATGATTGCTGACATCGATCAGCTAGGTTAGCTAGGCATTACCTACGTGGCCGAGACTACCAAAGATTTGATCTTATAGTCTCTACCCGAAAGCTGGGGCAGGTTCATTATGAACCAAGTGTAAACTCTTTGAGAGTTGATGGATATGCTCAATGAGGCAGAGCCAGAGCTTCTAAAAGGGGCAAAGGAAAAATCATCACAGTCTTCTAGGAAGACAAATGACATATCCCAAAATATCTGCCTAAATTATGGCAAACGGGGTCACTAGAAGTGTGACTGTCGTATGGACAAGGCAGACATGAAGGAAGTGAAGAGGGGCAAGGCTCCGGCTTCAATTATGTTTGTCATAAACATGTTCACTATTAGTTTCAAAATTGGATTTTGATACTAAGTATTGTACATAAATATGTACTGTTGTGCAGAATCTGCTGATTAGCAGGAGACTGACTTCAGTTGAGATTTATCTGTGAATCATAAACGGGACGAGAGTCGCTGTTTTAACCGTAGAGACCTAAGTTTAGGAACTATCTTTCAGGTGTGTACTTAAATTAGGAAACTGTTAAAATGTAACTAGTTTGACTAGAAACATTATCTCTATATCAGAGTATAATCCGTTGCAGATATACCTTTATATTCTAGAACACTAAAGTGTTTCATTTCATAAAGATGATATTGAGATAAACACATTAGATGTGAATAACAATATTTATATTTTGAATATAAGTGAATCTCAAACATATAACATGACAAACAAATAGCTCAAATTGAATTTAATCAGATGAGACTTATTTGTGGCATTGTTATCTGGGACACAATAAACAAGACTCGTATATCCACACTTTTAAAGAGTGGATACTAGGACGGATTTGATCATACTCAAATGATGTCTACGAATCTAGTTTAATTAGGCAAAGTGCCTAAAACACCTTTTTCTTGGTAAAAGTGTAAGTGCCATCGATCTGTTAGCCCTCGTTCATAGTGAAGTAAGTGGGCCCATATCTAGCTAGGCTAGAGGTGGATATAAATACTTCGTAACCTTTATGTATGTGGCATCGCATTATGGTTATGTGTTTCTTTTGAAACACGAATCAGAAACTTTTGATAATTCAAAGAGTTTCGACACGAAGTATAAAACAGATTGGCTAAAGTATTAAAATCGTCACGGTTAGACCATGATGAAAATACTTAAGTAATAAGTTTCTCAAATACTTGAAAGAGTATAGTATTCTTTCAATATGGACTCCTCCCGGAACACCTCAATTTGTGCGGTGTGTCCGAACGGAGAAACCGAACTTGTTGGACATAGTAAGGTTAATCATGAGTCGCTCTGAGCTACCATTTTCCTTCAAGGGATACGCATTAAACAGTGCAATACTTATTTTGAATAAGGTTCCATAAAAATCTGTTTGACAGACTTCATATTAGATATGAACAGGAAAGAAACTGGATTTTCTCATTCTTGAACATTTGGGAATGCTAGGCATATGTTTGGATGATACCAAACTAGAACCCAAATCGGATAAGTGCCTAATTTGTAGGTTATCCTAGAGAAACCAAAGTATAGTACTTATACAACTCACAAGAGAACATTGTAATTGTTGCTCGCCATGAGGTTTTCCTAAGAGGAATACCTATATGCAGTGACAGTGGGAGGAAAGTAAAACTCGATGAAAATCGGAGTAATACTGTTCCAGACACTGAGTCCTAATGGAACATAAACAGTTCATCAAGGATGAAACTGTACCATAATCTTCGAATACACAAGAACCGCATAAGTCGGGGTGAGTCAGAAAACAACCTGGGAGGTATGGGTTTCTGATCTCACCTCATGAAGATGTCAATACTATTGAGGAAGACGAACTGACTACGTATGAGGAAGTGATGCAAGGTATCGACTCCCTATTATGGCAAAGTGCCATAAAGTCCGAAATGGATTCCATGTATACCAACCAAGTTTGGACACTGGTTGTTGTACCAGAAGGCATTATGCCTATTGGTACTATATGTGTTTTCAAGGAAGACATACATAGATGGCAACATACCAACGTACAAAGCTAGGCTTGTAACGAAAAGGTATCGTTATCAACATTGTGTCGATTACGACAAAACCTTTTATTCGTTGCCATGGTTAAATCCATTTGGATAATGCTTGCTAATGCTGCATGTTTCATTTATGAAATATGGCAGCTGAACATCAAAATCGCTTTCCTTAAACGGAAACCTTTTGGAGGATGTTTAAAACATCCTGACGGTTTTGTCGTACCAAAATAAGGAAACAAGGTTTGCAGGTAATTCGATCCATTTATGGATTGAAGCAAGCATTAAGTTCTTGGAACTGGCGTTTTGATGTAATCATAATGGTATATGATTTAATTCAAAACGATAATGATTCTTGTGTATATAAGGAGGTTAGTGGGAGCGCACTAAAATTGATTGTCCTAAATAATGATTATATATCATTTCTTGGAAATGATATTCCCATAATATAATCGGTGAAAGCTTGGCTTTCATAAAAATTCTCCGTAGAATTCTTGGGAGAGACAACCTTTATTCTAGGAATAAAGATCTACTGGGATGATCTAAAAGTTTTTGGCACTCTCTGAGAACCCGTATATTGAAATAAATGTACGCGACCTGGTGTCTCATATGCTTTGAGCATATGGAGTCACAATCAGGCCAATCCAAGTGATAGTCACTGGATTGATGTTAAGAAAATCCTTATGTATCCAAGACGAACTAAGGATGCTTTCTTAAACTATGGAGAATGAGAACTTGAAGTGACTGGGTTCACTGCTGCAAGTTTCCTAACCGATAAAAATGACTATAAGTCGTAATAACGGTACTATATAGTTTGAATACAGGAACAGTGAGCTGGAAATCTTCCAAGCAAGATACTGTTACCGAATAAACAACAAAAGCGGAATATTGCTGCAGCTGAGGCAGCAATTGAAGCCATTTGGATCTTAATAATCCTAATTAGATTAGGAGTAGTTCTGTTAGCAGCTGAGCTAGGCTACAACACATGCTAAAGAATTAATGGTCTCATCAACGATCCGAGTATATACTTCAACTATTCATCTGATTCGTTCGGATCATACATCGTGGCGATGTGATGATCGAATAAATTTCATCAGATGATAACTTTGCAAATCCGCTGACGAAAACCTTTTCTCAGCAGAAGTTTGAGCGAACCGTACATAGTTCGGGTGTAGGACACTTGAGTGATTGGCTATAGGCCAAGTGGGAGGTTGTTGGACAATTATGACCCATAGCATCACTATTTGTACAGATCATGGTGTTGTTGTACAAATTAACTATGTGACAAAGGAAATTGCTCTTTTATCATTTTTAATTAGATTACCGGGATATATAAATGATAAAAGTCCATATGATTAGTTCCAGATTGAGATAATATGAGACAGTATCAATCCATAAAGGTTTAATCATTAAATATCCCTAGTCGGAGTATTATCGAGATTGGACATCGATAATGCGTAAAAGACTAGTATTACACTTATGCGTGTTATATGAGCATAACAGTATAGTTGTCATATATTTGGGTATAGGATACTCATGCAAGTGTAATAAGAGGTTGTGTTTACCGATGGTACGGAAACATCTTCGCTCTGGATAGACCCCGCGGAATCCCATTGGTAGTATGACTATGTGTCTATGGGAGTCTGCTATCAAGGTAGGTGTATTTGGTCTTAACCTGAGACTTGCACCGCTAATACTTGCGACAATCAATATACTTTGGTTTTGGTCGTCCAGGGCTTTAACAGGTTCTGTGTACGTCTCTTCTGGGTATATTGAGAATTGTAGTGTATTGGGTGTGATGTCAAGACGGAAGTATCACTTCAGTCATAGTGGAGATGATGATCACGTAGGATACGGAACTGGTGCTCTTATATACTGCAGCTATCGGGATATTATGACTAGGTCATTTTTATCCGATTATAGAGACTAGTTACCAGAGATCTGATATGTGCTTCGTACGGGGCAGACACAATTCCAGCCCTAGGCCCAGCACGTGACATCCGATACTGGATCGCAATATGCAATACTACGTATACTACGCCTGATATAGACCACATATTCCTTTAAGAATATTTCTGGAGAATTGGATAGGCACGGTGCATTGTTAGAAGCCAATCATGTCTTGTAAATTGGTAAAAACGTAGTACTAGGTACGTACGTGTTCGGATAGTCCGACGACCGGATTTACTACCAACATATACGGGGATCTCATGGTTCGCTTCCCGAAGATTCACCGATGACGTATGACTCACACATTATTAATCTGGGATTAATTATTGGATAGAGAAAATTAATCTGGGATTAATTACAGAGATATTTTATCTGGGATAAAATATTATTGAAAGAGAGAGAACGATTAATTTGGAATTAATCGATAAAATAATATATTTGATATATTATACGAAATTAGATTTCGACGCGGAATTAAAATTAGATTTTAATTCGGGCGAACGAGTTAATTTAGAATTAATTCGCTAGCGACGTGAATAGTAATTTTGCTAGGCATAATTATTTAATTAAATTTGATTTAATTACGTCGCTACAAAAAGTTTGTTAATTCGGAATTAGCGAACCCGAGCCCGGGAGTGTTTGCGGGCCCACTCGCATTTCGAATTCAAGTGCGGCCCACAAGTCACATCAAGCATCACATCTTTAGTCATTCAAGTGATGGATGTCTTGTCTATGCATGGCAACGGGCCGGGCTCGGGCCGGGCTTTGCTAAGCCCGGCCCGAGCCCGGCAAAAAAAAATTTGGCCCGGGCCCGAAAAAAGCCGGCCCGGGCTGTCATCGGGCCGGGCGGGCCGGCCCGGTCGGCTCGGGCTCGGGCCGGGCTTGGCCCGGGCCCGATTTCTATATTATAAAAAATTATAAAAATAAAAATTTTATTATATAAATATATATATTTTATAAATAAAAATATTTATTTATTTATTTTAAGTCCGGACCCGATTTTTTTATTATAAAAAATTATAAATATAAGAAATTTATAATATAAATATATATATTTTATAATTAAAAAAATTAATTAATTATTTGAAGCCCGGGCCGGGCCGGGCCCGGGCTTTTTGGGTTGAGCCCGGCCCGGGCCCGGGCCCGAGTCGGGCCCCAATTTTGAAGCCCGGCCCGGGCTTTTTTCACCTCGGGCCGGGCCAAAGCCCGCCGGGCCGGGCCGGGCCGAACCGGGCCGGGCCGGGCCTCGGGCTTTTTTGCCATGTATAGTCTTGTCACTTTGAGTGATATGATGTCAGTCACTATTCATGAGTGATGTGGGTGGTTGAAAGGCTTTATTGCCTTGTACTTTTTTACTTTGATTGTTGGTATTAGTTTTTGGAAAACCAAATACACAAAACCCATCTCATCTTCCTCAGTTCTCTCATCTCCCTCACATTCGGCCAAGGGACAAAAACTCTCTCTTCCATTTTCCTGCTATGCCGTGAGCTTCACCAAGGGGAAATAGAAATTTTGTGGCAAAATTTCAAGAGTGCTAGCACACATTTGGAGTCTTACAAAGGTGATAGGGAAACAAAACCTTGAGCATGGAATGCACACTTAAAGCTTTGAGCTTGGAGAAATCAAGGAGCATAAAATGGAGGACAAAGCCGTGAGCACCTTGGAGGAAAAGCTTGAAGATTTTTGTTCTTCCTCGCATTGCAAAAGCCGATCAATGTAAGATTCATTCCGCTATACTTCTTGTTGTATTCACACATGTTTAAATGCTTAAATCGATCTTGGGACTATAGTAGAAACCCAACACAATTCCTACATCAATCATATCTGATGTTATATTTGTACTGTGCACTGTTAACCATTGATTTCGACTTTGTTGTGTGTGACCTTTTGGGTTCCCCTAAGTTGGACATGAAATGAATCGTGATAATTTAATCGAACATAAATTATCCTCCGATCAGATTGTCGTTCGATTTCAATAACCAAGGTTGACATCTAGCAACATGTCAAGGCCCTCAAATGAGAAGGAGAGATATATATACCTATTCTGTATGTGATTTACATATGATACGGTCCCTCGCCTCATTGTATCCCCACCTATTGACCTAGGGTACAGAAAATGTCTACCCATATGGTCAAATGTATGATGTTGATAGTGTCATGAATCATGCTAACCCAAGAATCTCACATGATTCTTCCGCTGTGGCCACAGTCTCAAGCACTGATCACACATATCAACCCGTGAACTGGAATACTACTATTATAAGAAAAATTATCCGAGAGAGTGGCGATTCTCTATTATATCTTTACAAATTTCATGTGTTTCAACAAATGACCCAATCATACCCTTATGACCGGATCTTTTGAATTGGGGAAGGAGAATGTCAAAGTTATTTGATCCACACATAAGATTGTAAAGACCTCAAGTCTAAGAACTAGTCATATAATTGATACATGAAAGTTCTCACAGACACATGGGATAAACACTCCATATGAAAGCTTTCGGCGGTCAGTTCGATGGACACAAGCAACTCATGCATCCATGTGATACACCAAGCGGACGGATCTCCGCTAGTAGCCTATGAGATCGGCTACCCCACTTAAGGGTGGATCATATCATCATGCTAGTCTCTCTGCTTTGTGAACGCCCAGATTATTCACAAAATTATGACTATGAACATTTAAGTGTAATGATTCTCATAAGGCATGGAAGCCATTGTCTTATTACTCCAAGGGCTTTATTACAGTGTTGATGATTCATATAAGTTATGTAAGACACGTATAATAAATATTTCCATTTTATTAATTAATGAAAATATTACAAATACATGTACATATAGCCCATCCACAAGTTGGGTATAGGGCATATCCCTAACATATAAAAAGTCTAAACAAGAGTATAATGTTGAGTAGATCTAAGCAAAGTTTCTTTCCCTCTAGCGAGGTTTTTTTCCTTCTCAGAAAATCCTTCCAAACATATCCAATAGCTCCTGAACACCTCGTATGGATAGTACGTTCCTTGAATAACCAAGGGTAGCCATAAGGTAGAAGAAGCAAGGAATCAAGATTATTCATGAGGGCTTCCGATAGATGTGAGATGTCATAAAGATGAAGAGATTATAGATTTCCCAAACCCAGGGCCGTGGGTAAAAAAGATAAAGGATGACAGAAACAACGATTAGTTGCCTCAACTAAGGAAATCTTATAGATAAGGCCCCGACCTAACTCAAACCTGTTGGAGTTTCTACGGTCATGAGGATCGAATAACAAGCAAGAAATAAGTGCGAATACAAATCGAGGAAGTTGCGGAATACTTACATCGAGCGGTTGAGCGAGACGGGAGACAACAAAAACTTCATTCTCTGCCCTCTGTCAAGCTCGGTAGTGAGCTATGTGGAGGTCCTCCATTTTCGGCTTTGTGTCTTCTGATGAGTGGTAAATCTATCACTATTTCCCACTCATTTAACCTAATATTTTGTATAGTTTCTCGATTTTTATGAATATTTTGATGTGTTTTGTGTTATTTTGCAGATAAATAAAGTTGGGAAAGCATTGGAAGCAATTTGAGGCCAAAATAGAGAAAAATTGACAAAATGGCAATTCAGTAAATTTCCCGCGTCGCGACGCCTAACATGCGCCGAACAGTGCTAACGTGCGCCGGGTCCACAAATCAGAATCTGAGAAAAGTTTGACTTTGCTAAAATACGCCGTGCCACGTGTCACCATCACAACCGATCTGCTAACATGCGCCGTGCCACGTGTCAGCATCCTACGGTGCCGACAGTCATCATCTCCACGTGTGCCACGTGGCATCCTACGTGTCTCCATGTCGTCAGCCACGTCAGGAAGTCAACAAGTCAACACTGCCACGTGTCATGCCACATCATCATCAGCCAATCAGGAAGTGCCACGTGTCGCAATCCTACGGTGCCGACAGTCTCTTTCCCACGTGTCTCCACGTCACTGCCACATCATCGCCACGTCAGCATCAATCATTGAGTATCTAATCCTTATCTGACACGTGGTGGATAAGAATCTCAGCGACCAATCAGAAGCCGCCACGTGTCATAATAATTGAAGCCCAACCACCTCGCCACGTGTCACCTTATCAGCTTATCCAGAATCTACAACCGGCGAACTAGAGCGTGCCACGTCGACAAAATCTGGCGTAGCGACGCTGAAGGCCCTGGCGTCGCGATGCCGGAAGCCTACCAAGGCCTATAAATTGAGCTCGAGATTTCAGAATTGAAGGCACCACTCTCTCTCTTATATTCTATCTAAAGAGAGAGTTTCTCTCTCTAGATTCTTTAGTTTTTAGTTTTTTTTATTTTGTTTTTAGTTTTTGTAAATAATTTTAATTACGTTTTGTTATAATAGTAATTTAATTTTTACTTTTTACTTTTTACAGTTTTTACTATTTACCATGAGGAGGTAACTTCCCCAGCTAGGGTGAAAGGTAATTATTTTACTATTACTATTTAGATTAATGTCCCTTAAAAATAATATATTCACTTTTTAAAATATTGACTTAAAGAGGATACCGTCAGATTGGTCGGTTGGTAATTCATTTTAATCTGGTTTAAACCTGACTAATAAAAGATACCGCCAGATTGGTCGGTTGGTAATATTATCACAAGTTTATATATTATTTTATGGGAGATATCTAAAATAGTAAATAGTAAAAGTAATTCCTTTTACCTTAACATTTTATTTTATTTTATTTTACTTTTCAGTTTTACTTTATGTCTTTTACTTTTCAGTATTTTTACTTTATGTCTTTTACTTTTAAGTATTTACTAGCCCTAGTTATGTGTTAGTTATCTGGGGTTGTGATGAATTCTAATATCACCGGTTTATAAGGGGTTATTTTATAGTTTGGGTAATTTAAAGGTTTACTTGTTAAGTCTTAAGCTTAATGTTTCTTGTTGTCTGATCACCAATAAGATTGATGTGGTAAATCTAAAATGAACTAGACATAGGGATTTTAGGTTTCAGCCTTAGACTTAATAGCCCACGATCTTCCTTGAGGATAAATAACCCTTTTAATAGATTTCCTTACAGGATAGGAATATACCTGTCGGGCGGGGGTAGCCATAATTGGAACTTAAACTTAATGAATCCAGATAATTTGGTTGACATAGACATATGGTTCAATTGGGTTAAACTGGGTATTTGCGTCTGACCATCGACAGAGGCTTTTGCATAATTTAGTGTTCCAGGTTAGTATACTGATTTATTACACAAACATAAAATAATCACTTCATCTTTTGTTATTTTCCTTAGTATTTTCTTTTGTCTTTTTATTTATTTATTTATTTTGTAAAACCACTTTCAACTAATCAAACAATCATTCTCTTCACCCTCAATTAGATATTTGTAAATAAATAGATTCAATAATTAATAACAACAGTAGGAATTAAGTCCTCGTGGGATCGATATTTTTATACTACTTGAACGATACGTGCGCTTGCGTTATACGTGTGTGTTTACGCCGGTCATCTTCCTTCAAGCTCCAAGCTTTGGTTCCATGCTCATTGGTTGTTTCCCTATCACCTTCGCATGTCTCTTTGAGTGCTAGCTCTTGATGTTTTTGCCACAAAAACATCACACTTTGCTTCCCTTTTTCCTCCATTTTCACGATCAAACCAGTGAGTTTTTGGGAAGAAAAATGGCATGTTGGCCGAGAGAGAAGAAGAAGAATTTTGGCTCCAAATTCGTGAACCAAGGAGAGAGAGAGAGATGGATAATATGTTGTAATGTGTTAAGTGTATCTAATACACTTCCTTTGATTTCAAAAATCAAAATAAAACATATACAAATAATTAAAATAACAATAAATGTCATTCAAGCTTTCAAAAAGCTTTCCATCAACTCACATCACTCATGAATAGTGACTGGTGTCAATCACTCAAAGTGAAAGACATCTATCACTTGATTGATGAATGATGTGACGCTAGATGCAACTAGCGATTTGACTCTTGATTTGACTTACGTGTCGCACTCGAATTCGAAATGCGAATGCACTCGCAAACAATCCCGGGCTCGGGTTCGCTATTTCTAAATTAATGAATTTTTCCGTTGCGTCGTAATTAAATCTAATTTAATTAAATAATCATGCCTAGCATAATCACTATTCACGTCGCTAACGAATTAATTCTAAATTAACTCGTTCGCCCGAATTAAAATCTAATTTTAATTCCGCGTCGAAATCCAATTTCGTATAATATATCAAATATATTATTTTATCGATTAATTCTAAATTAATCGTTCTCTCTCTTTATTGATATTTTATCCCAGATAAAATATCTCTGCAATTAATCCCAGATTAATTTTCTCTCTCATCTAATTAATCCCATATTAATAAAGTGCGAGTCATACGTCATCGGTGAATCTTCGGGAAGCGACCCATGAGATCCCCTGATATGTTGGCACTAAATACGGTCGTCGGACTATCCGAACACGAAAGTACCTTGTACTACGTTTGTACCGATTTACAAGACAATGTTGGCTTCTAGCAAAGCGCCATGCCTACCCAATTCTCCAGAAATAACGTTACAGGAATATAAGGATCTATATCAGGCGTAGTATACGTAGTATTGCGTATTTCGGTCCAATATCAGATGATCACATGCAAGGCTTGGGGTTGGTTCAGTGTCTGCCCCGTACGAAGCATATATCAGATGACGAGCAACTAGTCTCTTTATTATCGGATAATCATGACCAAGTCATATTATCCCGATGGTTGCAACCCTTTAGAGAACCAATTATGTATCCCTACGCGATCATCATCTCCATATGACTGGAGTGATACTTCCGTCATGACATCACACCCAACACACTACGATTCAATATACCCAGCAGAGGCGTACACAGAACCTGTTAAAGCCCTGGACGACCAAAACCAAAGTATATTGATTGTCGCAAGTATTAGCGGTGCAAGTCTCAGGTTAAGACCAAATACACCTACCCTGATTTCGGACTTCCATAGACACATAGTCATACTACCAATGGAATTCTGAGGGGGTCTATCCAAAGCGAAGCTGTTTCCCATACCATCGGTAAACACAACCTCCTATTACACTAGCATGAGTATCCTATACCCAAATATATGAGAACTATTCTGTTTGTGCCCTCACAACGCACACAAGTGTAATGCTAGTCTTTTATGCATTATCGATGTCCAATCTCGATAATACTCTGACTAGGGATATTTAATGATTTATCCTTCGTGGATTGATACTGTCTCATATCTTCTCAATCCAGAAACAAATCACAGGGACCTCCTATCATTTATACATCATGGTGATCTAATCACAAATGATAAGAGAGCAATCTCCTTTGTCACATAGTTAATTTGTACAACAACACCATGATCTGTACAAATTGTGACGATATTGGTCATAATTGTCCAACAATCTCCTACTTGGCCTATAGCCAGTCACTCGAGTGTTTAACACCCGAACTATGTACGTTGGCTCAAACTGCTGAGAGGTTTTCGTCAGCGGATTTACATGATTATCATCTGATGCGATTTATTCGATCATCACATCGCTACGATGTATGATCCGAATGAATCAGATGAATATCGAAGTATATATCTGGATCGTTGATGAGACCATTAATTCTTTAGCGTGCGCTGTAGCCTAGCTCAGTTGCTAACAGAACTATATCTAATCTAATTAGATTTGTATTGACCCAGAAGGCTTCTATTTCTGCCTCAGCTGCAGCAATAACCCGCATTTATTGTTTATTCAGTAACAATATCTTGCTTGGAAGATTTCCAGCTCACTGTTCCGTTATTCAAACTGTATAGTACCGTTTGCAACTTATAGTCATTTTTATCGGTTTAGGAAACTTTCTACAGTGATCCCAGTCACTTCAAGTTCTCATTCTCCATAGTATAACACAACATCATTAGTTCTCTAAGATACTAAAGGATGTTCTTAACATTAATCCAGTGACTATCACTAGGATTGGCCTGATTGTGTTTCCATATGCTCAGAGCATATAAGACACCAGGGCGCGTATATTTTTCATTGTACGACTTCTCGGAGAGTTTTTCATGAAAGCCAAGCTTTCAACTATGATTTATTATCATTATTTATAGGACAGCCACTGTCAGTGCGCTCCCACTAACCTCCTTATATACACAAGAATCATTTTCGTTTTGAATTAAATCATACTCCATTATGATTACATCAAAACGATAATTCTAAGAACCTAATGCTTGCTTCAATCCAAACATGGATCGAATAACCTGCAAACCTTGTTAGCTAGTTTTTGGTACGACAAAACCGTCAGGATGTTGTAAACATCCTCCAGAATGTTTCCTTTTTAGGAAAGCGATTTTATCGTTAAGCTGACATATTTCATAAATGAAACATGCAGCATTAGCAAACATTATCCAAATGGATTTACCGTGGCAACAGGTAAAAGATTTCGTTATAATCAACACAATGTTGATACCAATATCTTTCCGCTACAAGCCTAGCTTAGTACGTTGGTATGTCGCCTTCCATGTATGTCTTCCTTGAAGACTTATATTGTACCAATAGGCACAATGCCTTGTGGTATAAAAACTAGTGTCTAAACATAGTTGGTATACATGGAATCCATTTCTAACTCATGGTACTTTGCCATAATAGGGAGTCGATACCTTGTATCACTTCCTCATACGTAGTCAGTTCGTATTCCTCAATAAGATTGACATCTTTATGAGGTGAGATTATAAACCCATACCCCAGGTTGTTTTCTGACTCTCTCCGAACTACGTGGTTCTTATGTATTTGAAGATTATGGTACAGTTTCATCCTTGATGAACTGTTTGTGTTCCATTAGGACTCGGTGCCTGGAACAGTATTACTCCAATTTTCATCGAGTTTTACTATCCTCCCACTTACCACTGCATATCGGTATTCCTCTTAGGAAAACCGCATGGTGAGCAACAATTAAATTGTTCTCTTGTGAGTTGTATAAGTACTATACTTTAGTGTCCCTAGGATAACCTACAATTGGCACTTATCCAATTTGGGTTTTAGTTTGGTATCATCCAAACATATGCCTAACATCCCAAATATTCAGGAATGAGAAACCCAGTTCTTCCCGTTCATATCTAATATGAAATCTGTCAAACAGATTTATTGAACCTTATTCTAAATAAGTTCTGCACTGTTTATACGTATCCGTTGAAGGAAATGGTAGCTAAGAGCGACTCATGATTAACCTAATTATGTCCAACAAAATTCGGTTTCTCGGTTCGGACACACTGTCAGGTTGACGTGTTCCGGGAGGAGCCTTATTGAAAGAATACTATACTCTTTCAAGTATATGAGAAACTTATCGCTTAAATATTTTCATCATGATCTAACCGTGATGGTTTAATACTTTAGCCGATCTGTATGTCTATTTCGTGTCGAAACTCTAAAAGTTTCCGATTTATGTTTCAAAAGAGACACATAACCATAACGCGATGCCACATCCATAAAGGTCACGAAATATTCATATCCACATCTAGCCTAGCTAGACATGGGCCCACTTGCTTCACTATGAATTAGGGCTAACAGATCGGTGGCATTTGCATTTTTACCGAGTAAATAGTGTTTTAGGCACTTTGCCCAATAAACTAGATTCGTAGACTTTATTTGAATAGAATCAAATTTGTCCTAGTACCCACTCTTCGAAAGTGTGGATATACGATTCTTGTTTAATTGTGTCCCAGACAACAATGCCATAATTAGTTTCTTCTGATCAAATTAGTTTGAGCTATTTGTTTGTCATGTGATATGTTTGAGATTTATTTATATTCAAAATATAAATATTGTTATTCACATCTAATGTGTTTATCTCAATATCATCTTTATAAAATAAAACACTTTAGTGTTCTAGAATATAAAGGTAAATCCGCAATGGATTAAACACTGATATAGAGATAATGTTTCTAGTCAAACTAGTTACATTATAACAGTTTCCAAATTTAGGTACACACCGAGGGCAGTTCCTAAAATCAGGTTTCTACGATTAAAACAGCAACTTTCGTCCCGTTTCCAATTCGCAGATTAATCTCAACTGAAGTCAGTATCCTGCTCGTAGCAGATTCTGAACACCAGCACCAATTTATTATCTTTGTTAAGGTCTCATGATCATACACCCTTAAACATGCATTCTAAACACATAATAAAGCGCGTATAATAAAATAATAATGATATGCGGATGGATACTTAACACATTGATCCTAGATCAAATCTCTCCCTTTCCTCTCTCCCGCTAGCACATGTATTTACTTCTACCCGTTACACTACACTTCTAAAGAAACCTCATTTACATTGAGGGGAATAGGTGAGAAGAGAATACAAAGAGTCATAAGAGATAAGGCTGGACACGCAGGTCCAATTAATAATTTCAAAATTTATTACAACAATTTCTAAAATTGCCCCACCCATCTAATATCCATCCGATATACATTATTCAAGCATCGCAACCATGTATTCACACAAGCATGTTATCAATCAATTTAATCAAATTAATTAATCTCATAATTAATGACCATCCAATGTTCAAACAACGATTTGATTTCGCGCGAGTCAAACTTGTTTTGCGAATAAGTACTCGAAGTACGAATTCTCGAATTAAATTAAACTACAAAATTAAATCCAATTCAATTTGCATTTAATACTAATTCTCTATTTAATTCCAAATTAAATATTACACTTTATTAACGAACCTTTACGATTTAAATTCCAAATTTAATCGTTACGGGTCTCAAAGCCCGATTAACGTCCAACGTCAATTTAATTAAAGTCCAATGGGCTTTTAATTAATTTTTTTGAGGCGTGGACTTTTGGTCAACTCGGGTCGAACCCAATAACCAAAGTCCAATCCGGGAGTTACCCCATAAGCCCAGAAATCAATTTAGGGCCATTAGGCCCAATTAAACTTTAAAGGTCCATTAAGTCGTATTTGGGCTTTATGGATGCGGTTTTGGGCCTAATTGGATCCAACCAATTTTTCCTAAACCCAACTTAGTACAACTAAGCCCAATAACAACATTTCAAGCCCAATTTCCAAAATTAGCCCAATTCAATTAAATTACCAAATTCCAAATTCTTAATTTAATTGAACAAAGTGCATTACATAATTAATTACCCAATTAACATTTCTAAAACGTCAATTAGCCTAATTAATCATGCTCTTCATCATTAAATCATGTCCAACACAATTTAACAAAAATCAAACCCATTTCATGCTTTACTACTCTCGGCAATAAGGGGTACTTTTTGTCCGATTCGGTTTCAATCCAATTAAACCCACAATCGACATTAAATCATCATTCCCAATTGATTCAAGTCATCCAATGATCAAAAATAAAAAAATCACTAAGACATTTTAGGGCACATGTATTCGGCCAACACCAAAAAATTGGGGAAATTTGTTCCAAATATAATTTCAACAAATTGATCCAATCAATCCTCAATTCAAACACATTTAAGCATACTAATTCATCCAATTTCATTAATCATGCTCAAAATCAAGTTTACCCAAATTTTAAGCCCTAAACTTTTTCATGCTTTTCTTTGCTCATGATACCATTGTTGGAGTTTACTAAGGTCCCAAGGATCAATAAACAAGCATAAAACACATGTGAATACATATTATACGAAATTGGATTTCGACGCGGAATTAAAATTAGATTTTAATTCGGGCGAACGAGTTAATTTAGAATTAATTCGTTAGCGACGTGAATTGTGATTATGCTAGGCATGATTATTTAATTAAATTAGATTTAATTACGACGCAACGAAAAAATTTGTTAATTTAGAATTAGCGAACCCGAGCCCGGGATTGTTTGTGAGCGCATTCGCATTTCGAATTTGAGTGCGGCACGCAAGTCAAATCAAGCGTCAAATCACTAGTCACATCTAGCGTCACATCATTCGTCAATCAAGTGATAGATGTCTTTCACTTTGAGTGATTGACACCAGTCACTATTCATTAGTGATGTGAGTTGATGGAAAGCTTTTTGAAAGCTTGAATGACATTTATTGTTATTTTAATTATTTGTATATGTTTTATTTTGATTTTTGAAATCAAAGGAAGTGTATTAGATACACTTAAGACATTACAACATATTATCCATCTCTCTCTCTCCTTGGTTCACGAATTTGGAGCCAAAATTCTTCTTCTTCTCTCTCGGCCAACATGCCATTTTTCTTCTCAAAAACTCAAGGGTTTGACCGTGAAAATGGAGGAAAAGGGGAAGCAAAGTGTGATGTTTATGTGGCAAAAACATCAAGATCTAGCACTTAAAGAGACATGCGAAGGTGATAGGGAAACAACCCATGAGCATGGAACCAAGCTTGGAGCTTGGAGGAAGACAAAAAGCCGAAAATGGAGGACCTCCACACAGCTCACTGCCGAGCTTGACAGAGGGTAGAAAATGAAGTTTTTGTTGTCTCCCGCATCGCTCAACCGCTCGATGTAAGTATTCCGCAACTTCCTCGATTTGTATTCGCACTTATTTCTTGCTTGTTATTCGATCCTCGGGACCGTAGAAACTCCAACAAAACCCTCACCCCTCCGCGATGCCAACCAATGAAGCTATCCTGATGGAATCTAGCTCATACCTACCTTATATGAGAAACAGACTCCATCAGGACGTGGAGTACTAGGACAAGGATGTAGAAACCTATCTAGATATAAAGAAAAGAACCGACGAGATATAAAGCAATTACTACCAGTATAGATATAGACGACCGTAAGAAACCCAACGAGAGTTCATCTTAGGAAATGGAAAGATCATGGAAGGTAGATAACCAAGAAAAGAATTCAGGAAGTCTCAGAAGGTATGAAAAAAGAACCCAGAATAACCTAAAGATTTAGATACGTCAAGACAAGGTTTACAAGATTAGTAGTAGTCCACAAGATAAACCAAATGCCGTAGAACCTACAGATAAGCCCGAGCCAGTAGGAATTCATAGAAGAATATAAGAATAGACCTATGAAGTTGGAGATATTTAGGAAATGGTAAGAGTACCGGTATCGACAATAGAATATAGTGACCAAAACGAGGTTTATAGCAAGGACATGAAGAGGAGATCTAAGAGGCATGTAGAAGAATGAACCACCGTGAGCCTCATTAGCAAGGCGTAGAGCAAAGAATAGAACAAGCAAATGGTAAGAGGAATGCGAGAAGTAATAAGGAATTCGGTACATTCAGGCACGAAGATAACATAACGAGAAGATAGTAGTATAGAGAATTGATGGCAGCTATGGGACCCCGAGGCATGGAGTAGTTGACCAATTTCCTGCGGAATAAATAAGGATTTTTCCTTCCGGAGACCTTGATTCGAGTAAGCATATAAACACCGAACTAGACACGTGAGCATATATCCATTCCCGGTTTAGAGTCCAATAAAGAAAAGAACCAGTAAGGAAGAACAATTGAGAGATTAGATGAAATGTGAGATGATTAGACAGCTAAATCAATGAGTTCAATGAATCATAGATAAAGAATAAGAGATAGAATAGTTTGAAATTTTGATAAGTTGAACTAAGTCAAAAAGTCATCATTGAATTAAGGAACCCGTAAAGAAGTAAAACCTGAGAAATACAACGAGAGTAGGAAGAATGATTTTCGGGAATATAGTGAACAACTTATAAAGAATCTCGTGGTAGTACGAAGAAAAGACTAGGTAACGAGTAGTACCTGAACTAAAGATTCTGGAAAAGATGTCCTAAGTAGTTGAAGTTGCCAGGGTCTTCAGAAAGTAAGGAGGAAGGAGTTTAAAGAACCATTGTAACGGAGCAAGTTTTTTAAGGAAGAATAGTAAAAAGAGTATAGCGGCACTCAGAGAGACAAAGGAACGACTTCAGAAGATTAATGATAAAGACTAGATAGAGAGAAGTACATGAGCAGTGCAATAAGTTTTTAGAAAATATGACTCTAGGGGAATTTCGCAGAGGAGGTAATGTATTCCATAATCGAATATAACCAGAGGTAAACAAGAGAGAGCAAACCATATAGTTTTTAATAAGTAGTACCCTAGTGTAGAAAAGCCTTAGGATGAGTTACCACCATTCCAACCCTCAATAGACTATAATAGCAGAGTTTTAAGGTTGCCCCAAGATACTCTGATGAGCGGAAAATATATCAATATTTACCGCCCCTTTAACTTAATATTTTGTTTAGTTTCTCGGGTTTGATGAACGTTTTGATGTGTTTTAGTTTATTTTGCAGATAAAATAATATCGTATCTCAATGAAATCATTTAGGATGAAATATGGGTCAAATAAGGGCAATTATTGGACTTGATATTTTAATTTTGGAGATTGGAAACTTGAAAGGGCGTTTTGACGAAGTGCAGTTTTGGAAATTCTAGTTTTGTGCATCTGTCGTAATTTGGGCATAGATTTTTACTCCGATATCGGATTGATCTGATTCAAGTTCCAAATTAAAGAAGACTCAAAGATCTACAGCTTTGAAAGACAAAATAATTTCTAATTCTGACGATTTCATGCCCGAAATTGATGAACCATCTAGAAGTATGTTGTGTGTAATTATTAAAGTCATTTTCAATCATTTTCAAAGCAAAAAAATAAATTAATAAATAAATAATAAAAATTATCAAATCATCGCCAAACATGATAAAAGATTAGTGGAGAATAATTATGGATTTGGTGGAGCAATTAGTGGAGCAATTAGTGGAGCAATTAATAATTGATTTGGTGGATGATTTGATGGAGTCAAATTTTACCTATAAATACCAAGCCATTTCATTTGTAAAATTCATACTTTCTTCTATGGAATTCCTTAAGAATACTAAGTAGATTGTATCTTGTTTTTTTATTTACAGCTTTCAGTAATTAATTTCCGCTTCGCACTTTCTTTTCTTTACTTTTCAGTTTTTACTTTCCGCAATTTACTTTTACGCACAGTACTTTTCTTTCTTTAATTTTCAGTTTTTACTTTTCAGTAATACTTTCAGCAATTTACTTTTCAGCAATTTACTTTTCAGCAATTTACTTTCAGCAATTTACTTTCAGTAATTTACTTTTCAGCATTTAATTTTCAGTATTTAATTTCAGCATTTACTTTCAACATTTAGTTTTCAGTATTTAATTTTCAGTATTTTACTTTATGTCTTTTATTTTATTTAAGTTTTTTTTACTACCCGTAAATATGTGTCGTAACTAAGCCAGTTATCTGGGGTTGTGATGAAATCCAATATCACCGGTTTATAAGAGGTTAGATTATAGCTTGGGTAATATAAAGATTTATTTATTGAGTCTTAATCTTAATGTTTTTTCATTAACTGGCCATTAATAAAATTGAACTGGGAAACTTAAAATGAACTAGACATAGGGATTTTAAGTTTAAGACCTTAGACTCAATAGTCCACGATCTTCCTTGAGGATAGATAACCCTTTAATAGATTTCCTTACAGGATAGACATATACCTGTCGGGCGGGGGTAGCCATAATTGGAACTTAAACTTAGTGAATCCAGATAATTTGGTTGACATAGACATATGGTTCAATTGGGTTAAACTGGGTATTTGTGTCTGACCATCGACATAGGCTTACACATAATTTAGTGTTCCAAGTTAATAAATCAATATATTACCCAACTTTAAGATAACCACTTCATCTTTAAAATGATATTGGAAGAAATCACAACCCTAGATAGTTTTTAATATTGAATTTTCTTAAACCTACTTTCGAACAATTTTATTTACTTGTTTTTAAATTTAGAATCGTCACATTTTCAAATCAATCAAACAACCTGTTAGATACTAGTAATCATTTGACCTCATAAAATTAATAGATTAGATATTAAGTCCTCGTGGGATCGATACTTTTATACTACTTGAACGATACGTGCGCTTGCGTTATACGCGTGTGTAAGCACCGGTCAAGTTTTTGGCGCCGTTGCCGGGGACTTATTTATCTTTTACATTAGTTTAGGGGTTAGATATGTTACTTGTATCTAATTTCTTTTTACTTATTGTTTTTTGTTTTCCGACCGCTTGACCCATAAATTGAAAGAACCATCAGACAGTTGAGAAGGGAAAGACGAGAAGGCCAAGAAGCAATCATTAACATGGAACCTGAACCGTTGGAGGTTGCACCACCAATTCCCATTCGAGACAGAACCATTCCGGTGGTTGACAGACTCATTTCCTGTATTGTACTTCCTCATTTACCAGCAAATGCGTGTGACATCAAAACATGCATTCAGATGATTCAGCAGTCAGTTCAGTTCGGGGGGAATGCAACTGAAGATCCTAATGCCCACATCAGTAACTTCCTGGAAGTTTGCGGTACTTTCAACTACAACAGAGCATCAGAAGAAGCAATGAGACTGCGTGTTTTTCCATATTCCTTGAAGGACAGAGCAAAAGCTTGGTTACATTCACTACCAGCAGGTTCCATCACAACTTGGAACACTTTAGCCACCAAATTCCTTGCAAAGTATTTTCCACCAGCCAGAACCGGAATGCTGAGGAATGACATCACATCCTTTGTACAACAAGATTCAGAATCCCTCTGCGAAGCTTGGGAAAGATTCAAAGATTTACTCCGAAATGTCCTCACCATGAAATTCAAAATGGCTTCAAGTCCAAACATTCTATAATGGACTTTCTGGAATAATGAGAACCACAATCGCATGCTGCTGTTGGAGGATCTTTAATGGAAAAATGAGAAGATGAAGCCTGGGACCTAATCGAAGAAATGGCCAACAACAATTCTTTATGGCCAACAGAAAGGAGCATGATCCAAAGAATTGCAGGAATTTATGAAGTTGGAGCCAACACAGCACTGAATTCCAAGCTGGAAGTAATTTGTAAAAATCTGGAAACTCTTAACATAACAGTTAATGGTGGATCCACAAGTTCACCATTTGGAGGAGCACTTGAGTCAGAATCTTTCAACCAATATAAAGAAACGCTGAATTATGTTAATAATTTCAACAGACAGGGGAATAGTCCATATTCCAACACCTACAACCCAGGGTGGAGGAATCATCCTAATTTCGCATGGAGCAACAATTCAGGGCAAATGAACAATCCACCACCCGGATTCCAACAACAGAACAAAATCCATGAACAGGCAAATGAACCAGGAATAACGGAAGTGTTGACCCACTTGAAAAAGATAGAAGCAAAACACGACTCTCAAGCAGCAAGATATGATGCTATGTTTCAATCTCAAGCAGCAAGATATGATGCTATTTTTCAATCCCAAGTAGCATTAATTCAAAGTCAATCAGCTTCTATTAAAGCACTGGAGAATCAAATTGGACAACTGGCCAATGCTCAGAGTTACAGACCGCCAAGTACCCTTCCTAGCAACACAGAACCAAATCCAAGGAACATGGGGAAGGAGCAATGTCATGCCATCATGTTAAGATGCGGTACTGAAACCAACAAAGATGTTGGAATCAAGGCAACAACAATTGAAGATTTTCCAAAAGAAACAAAGCAACAGATGGAGGAAAAAGAAGCAAAGGAAAAGGAACAGATCACTCCACCTCCACCTTTTCCTCAGCGTCTTCAGAAGAATAAACTGGACAAGCAGTTTGCTCGATTCTTGGAGGTGTTCAAAAAGCTGCATATCAACATTCCATTTGCAGAAGCGTTGGAACGAATGCCCAGCTATGCCAAATTCATGAAAGACATTCTTTCACGAAAGCGGAGATTGGGAGATTATGAGACAGTAGCATTATCAGAAGAATGCAGCGCCATCATTCAGAGAAAAACTTCCTCCAAAGTTGAAAGATCCTGGCAGTTTCACTGTTCCTTGCACCATAGGAGAACATGACTTCGGTAAGGCTCTGTGTGATTTAGGTGCTAGTGTTAACTTGATGTCTTTTTCTATTTTCAGGAAACTGCAGATTGGAGAGAAGAAACAATGCCTACTTTAGTCTCACTACAACTTGCTGATAGAACGCTCGTATTTCCAAGAGGCGTAGTTGAGGATGTGCTGGTCAAGGTTGACAAATTCATTTTCCTAGCAGATTTTATTGTCCTTGATATGGAGGAAGACGCAGACGTGCCAATCATCCTCGGGAGACCATTCTTGGCTATAGGTCGAACTATTATTGATGTAAAAAAAGTAGAACTAACCATGAGGGTACAAGACCAAGAAGTAACATTCAATGTTTTCAAAGCCATGAATTTCCCAAATGATGAAAAGAATGTGGAATGTTTCAGACTTGATTTGATACATAGTACCGTTCAGAACTCTGATGAAAGACAAAGTTCTACCGAAAAACTTAAAGCATGTCAATTACCTGTGGAGCCTGAAGATAAAGCGCATTGCATACTGAAGAAGCCTATTCTTGCACTACAAGCAACAGAAGAGAAAAAGTTCCACCAGCTCAACGAAATTGGAGGAATTTCACATACAGTCTTTTGAGGATGCCAAATTGAACAAGGAAAAGGCAAGGAAAAGACATGATGAGAAGTTAGTGCGCATACAACTGGAACCAGGGCAGAAGGTACTGTTAAACAAATCAAGGGGAAATTCTTCCCATGGAAGCCAAAATCACGGTGGTCAGGTCCATTTGTGATCACCAAGGTTTTACCAGACAGAACCGTTGAGATACATGATCCTCACTCCAACAAAACTTTCAAGGTTAAAAATAAGCGTGTTAAGCACTACTGGGGAGAATCATTTGAGCGACAAAAATAAAGTGTCACACTTTCAGATCTAGCCTAACGTTCGAGAAGTCACGTCTAGCTGACGACTTTAAAATTTGCGCTCGCAGGGAGGCAACCCATGCAATTTTTGTATATATTGTGATTTGGTGTGATTTAATTTGGTGTGTTTAGTTTTTGTAGATTAAGACATTTCAAGATGGAAGAAGCTCTCGCAAATCTTCACAAGCAATTTCCTTCTCTCCCTCAAAAATCTCTGATGAAAGTTTACAAAGCTCGCTTGGAACGGATGAGATTACTGATGATTAAAGGTATTCCTACTGACATTCGTTGGTTAATTGAAGCACGGGTTCGATTGGCAGGTGAGTCTTCTGACTCTTTTATTTCACATCTGCCTGGTTTTGGAAGAAGCACCTATGCAAAGAAACGTAAAGCTAAGAAAATGAGTGTTTGTTACAAATGTGCACGCTGGAATTGCAATACTCGTTGTCGTTCTTTAGGAATGGTGTCTGATAATCGCGAAGACAAAATTAAATTCATTAGGGATGGCTTGAGTAAGGAGTCTTTAGATGATATATCTTCAACTCTTGAGACGCCCGCATCCTCAAAAAGAAAGACAACAATTAAGTCTTGGGAATCTGACTCAAAAAGACCCTGTTTGCCAGTTTATAAGAAAATTGGATGGGAAGCTTGTCCCTGACGCATAGACGTCAATCAAGCCGTTACTTTTCTTGTAAATATTATATCTCTTTGTCTTTTCTTAATAATTGTAATTTGTTTTGTTGTTTTCTTTTATTTTCTCCGACAGGATCCAACCTTTTGACTATCACGATATTATTTCGCTACTAATCGTCCTCTGGAAGATACTTGTGCTATTTTTACTCACCCTTTTCAGGTACTATAAATTCAGCCCGTCATTGCACTTTTGAAGGCATCCAGAGTTGAGAAAGAAATACATAAAAAAAAATGGAAGCCACTTCAAGAAGACGAGTTGAAAACATCTGTGTGTTTTGCGGTAGTAGTGTTGGTGTTAAGCCACAATACGTAGAAGCAGCAAAAGAATTGGGTCGAGTCTTAGCTGCAAGAAATATGCACTTAATATATGGCGGTGGCAATCTTGGACTTATGGGGATCGTTTCAAAGGTCATACAAGAAGGAGGCAGTCACGTTTTGGAAATCATTCCAAAACCCTTGGCAGAGGCAAATCTTATTGAACCATCAAACGGAGAGGAACTGATTGTGCCAGGTATGTCTGAACGACTGGTGAAAAGGATTAACCGTGCTGATGTTTTTATTGCTTTGCCAGGTGGCTTGGGTACATTGGAGGAAATTTTTATTGTGCTATCTTGGGCGAATCTGAACATACACCAGAAACCAATTGGGATGTACAACGTTGATGGATTTTATGATTTTCTTGTGTATTCTTGATGATGCCCGGAGAAATGGGTTCGTGTCAAAACCTTGAAAGAACTCCTCTTTACTGCCAGAACTGCTCCGGATCTAATTGACCAACTCTTAGCCTATGAACCACGAGTTGACCCTATCCTTTCAAAGATAAATTGGTCGAGGACGATCGTGGTAAGAGGCGTCGTGTTAATCTGGATCTTAACCTTTAATTTCCTGTAGATTTTCAGCTAACCAGGTACGACCTTCTAACTCTCCTTTTACTGTTAAGACATTGGGGACAATGTCTCATTTAGGTTTGGGGGGGAGGTAATTAGTTGATCAGTACCTTGTTTTTTTAGTTTGTGTGTTTTTTTATTTTTAGTCCAAAATTTCGAAAAATACAAAAAAAAAAATTTGAAATTTTTTCAAAATTACAAAAACAATTTGTGTTTTTTTGTGTTTTTATTTTGACTAAAAAGGGTGAAATTGGTGAGAGATAGCTGAGTAAGGAGTTTCCACTCCTGATACGTATCTCAAACCTATATCGGAACAAGTTAATTTTTGTTTATTTCCTTTTGAATTATTTAATTTGTAAATTCTCCATAAAATTGACTAAAATGGATCTTCATATGTTCAGTTAGCAGATATTATCAACATACATAGAAACATACGGACATGAACTAAAATTGAAAAGTTTGTAATATTCAGTGCTCTAGTTTAATTGGAGGAAGCATCTCAAAAAGCAATGGAGTAAAAAAAAAACATCTGAGATCTGAGTTATTAAGTCTGTAAGGGTGTTTTAACACCTAGTGCCCTAAAACCAACTGGTTTGGGGGTCACTGGCCCAAAGCTCGTTACATGGATCAAAGATGCTGCAAAAAATATATATATCTGAAGTCTTAGTAATTAAGTCTGTAGGGGTGTCTTAACACCAGGTGCCCTAAAGCCAACTGATTTGGGAGTCACCGACCCAAAGCTCGCTACATAGACGGAAGATATTGTATTAAATAAAAAAAATAGAGAAAAATCAAAGAAAAATCTGAAAAATCAGAAAAATTATTCCATTGCTACAAAAAGGTGTGAAATCTGATAGAACTTTAGGACAAAAATATTACTCTCTTATCAACTGTACTTATGACTGTTGTGGGCAAAAATGAGTTGATTAATATTTTGTCGACTGTGTATATGGAGAATGGTAAAAATAATCGGAGAATTTACTTATTCGGTAATTTAGAATGAAACAAAACAACTATTGATTTGGAGTAGAAGTTTCACCCGATTAGTTACTAACTTCTTTATTCTCTTTTCTCTTGTCTTTTTTCTTTTGTGTGCATTAGTTTCACTACTTTTTTACTTTTGAAAACCTTTGTGGGTATCGTTGCTGTAAGCCCTCACGAGACTATAACTCGTCCACTAGGGACACCTAGGGGTTTAAGGCTTGTTGCATATGCTAAATGCAACCGTGATCCCTACGAAAGTGGCTTAGTTTAATTTTAATTGTTTCTTGTATTTTATTTTATTGTTTTGCTCGAGGACTAGCAAAATGTTAGGTTTGGGGGTGTGATGAGCGGAAAATATATCAATATTTTCCGCCCCTTTAACTTAATATTTTGTTTAGTTTCTCGGGTTAATGAACGTTTTGATGTGTTTTAGTTTATTTTGCAGATAAAATAATATCGGATCTCAATGAAATCATTTAGGACGAAATATGGGTCAAATAAGGGCAATTATTGGACTTGATATATAATTTTGGAGATTGGAAACTTGAAAGGGCGTTTGACGAAGTGCAGTTTTGGAAATTCTAGTTTTATGCATCTGTCGTAATTTGAGCATAACTTTTTACTCCGATATCGGATTGAGCTGATTCAAGTTCCAGATTAAAGAAAACTCAAATATCTACAGCTTTGAAAGACAAAATAATTTCTAATTCTGAAGATTGCATGCCCGAAATTGATGATGAACTATCCATAAGTGTGTTGTGTGTAATTATTAAAGTCACTTTCAATCATTTTCAAAGCAAAAAAATAAATTAATAAATAAAAAAAAAAAATTATCAAATCATCACCAAAAATGATAAGAGATTATTGGAGCAATAATAATGGATTTGGTGGAGCAATTAGTGGAGCAATTAATAATTGATTTGGTGGATGATTTGATGGAGGCAAAATTTTGCCTATAAATACCAAGCCATTTCATTTGTAAAATTCATACTTTCTTCTATGGAATTCCTTAAGAATACTAAGAAGATTGTATCTTTTTTTTTTATTTACAGCTTTCAGTAATTAATTTCTGCTTTCGCACTTTCTTTTCTTTACTTTTCAGTTTTTACTTTCCGCAATTTACTTTTACGCACAATACTTTCTTTCTTTAATTTTCAGTTTTTACTTTTCAGTAATTTACTTTCAGCAATTTACTTTCAGCAATTTACTTTCAGCAATTTACTTTCAGCAATTTACTTTCAGTAATTTACTTTTCAGCATTAATTTTCAGTATTTAATTTCAGCATTTACTTTCAACATTTAGTTTTCAGTATTTAATTTTCAGTATTTTACTTTATGTCTTTTATTTTATTTAAGTTTTTTTTACTATCCGTAAATATGTGTCGTAACTAAGCCAGTTATCTGGGTTGTGATGAAATCCAATATCACCGGTTTATAAAGGGTTAGATTATAGCTTGGGTAATATAAAGATTTATTTATTGAGTCTTAATCTTAATATTTTTTCATTAACTGGCCATTAATAAAATTGAACTGGGAAACTTAAAATGAACTAGACATAGGGATTTTAAGTTTAAGACCTTAGACTCAATAGTCCACGATCTTCCTTGAGGATAGATAACCCTTTAATAGATTTCCTTACAGGATAGACATATACCTGTCGGGCGGGGGTAGCCATAATTGGAACTTAAACTTAATGAATCCAGATAATTTGGTTGAGATAGACATATGGTTCAATTGGGTTTAAAGGGGTATTGTGTCTGACCATCGACAGAGGCTTACACATAATTTAGTGTTCCAGGTTAATAAATCAATATATTACCCAACTTTAAGATAACCACTTCATCTTTAAAATGATATTGGAAGAAATCACAACCCTAGATTGTTTTTAATATTGAATTTTCTTAAAACTACTTTCGAACAATTTTATTACATGTTTTTTAAATTTAGAATCGTCACATTTTCAAATCAATCAAATAACCTGTTAGATACTAGTAATCATTTGACCTCATAAAATTAATAGATTAGATATTAAGTCCTCGTGGGATAGATACTTTTTATACTACTTGAACGATACATGCGTTTGCGTTATACGCGTGTGTAAGCATCGGTCATACTCCCAGGAATAAGTGAAAGTATAGTGAAAAAGAGACGGAACTTAAAACCTTCACACGTACTTTAATCACAAAATATGAATAAATCATAGTTCGAAGTAAAAGAGTTAGGAAATGAGTTATACAGATGAAGTGGTACAGAGAATAAATAGTAGTTAAGTAACGACAAAGGTACAAAAAGTTAGAGCTAGAGCATAATAAGTGGATACATAAAGAACGAATATATCCCTCAAGTAGGAAGATAGAGAAATAAACCAAGGAATATCTCAGTGTAAAATGAGATAAAGTAAAAGATGAAATGAATACTAAGGAAAAAGTTTAGAAGTAAAGCTGTCTAGGTGCAACAACGGTAGGAGAGAATACCTAATAAGCAAAAATAAAAGTGAGGAACGGTAAAGTTTCTTCATATCAGAATGAAACCAAAGATCTCTTACGTGTTACCTCCCATAAAGCACATTAAATACTCATTCCAATCGTAGTTGACAAAACTATTTCGGGTTTGAGACGGACTAGGCCACGTGTATGGGTGGTTTGGTAAATATATAGTATATCATGGAGTCGAGAAGATACTTTATTGTCAAGTTGCAATTAGCATGACGAATGAGTTCTCAAGGTGTAGTATATTTCCATGTATAAGAGAAATGGCCCTTGACGGCATTAAAACTATAGAGAACAAGGTTAATTTGGACCACCGTAACCAGATTTGGTAACAACGGAAGTTAGGGTAAGAATAAAGTATGAACTGTAACTAGAGCCGAACGCCACCATTCGCATTAGTAACAAAGTGCGGTTTAAGCAACAATATACATATAGTTAAGCCCCAGAAAAGCTACCGAAACCAAGAGGTACATGTAGAATCAGACCCTACACTCCAAGGTTCTAAGGTTTACAGATGAGCAGAGGCAAGAAAAGTTGTAGAACAGTATTGATAAACAACTTGGTATGAATAGATATATTTTTATGCCTTCCAGAGCTAAGGTACGAGTCAGGAACCCCATTACAGGATACACAATACTTTCAAAGATGAGGTAAGTAAAGGTTGGGAAAATCTAGCCCGATGGTTATACGAAACATGTTACAAAGGCTTTGAATCCTCAGTAAGGAAATCAAACTATTTAAAAACCATTCAGAACTGATAGCGCATACGAGTAATAAACAGGTGTAAGTAAAATATAATGAAAAATCTAAGAAAAGGTTTCTTTGATGCACCAAAAGAGCTATAGTACGGCCGTAGTGTAAAATTTAGCAGTAAGAATTTTATGATGACAAAACAAGAAGTTTCCTCTTGATCAAGACTTCGAGAAGCCTAAGGTATGAAATAAAAGTTAAGGTAAAAGAATGACTAAGACGTATTCATTGGAAACAGAATGAATGATCAATTTAACGGAAAGTTTAGTCACCTAGATATAATGAAATGGGTTAGCGTGAATTAATGAAGAAAGAGTTTTAGCAAATGGAAATAAAGATGGTCACAAGTATGAAGTCAGTTTAAGCTTATTGATTAGAAAGGACCCCTGAACTCTGTGACCTAGAGTAATATGCTAAGTTTAAAAAGGATTCGAGGACGAATCCTATTTAAGGGGGGGAGAATTTGTAACGACCGAGATTTTAAACTACTGTTACACTATGAAACGAGTGTCACCGGATGTAAACCATGTTTGGAAACATATGCTTTCGTGATATGTATAGCTGTAGATTCTTCGAGAATCCGACATTAGATGTTACAATGTTCCACTTCGGATAGCTCATGGTATTTGGGCCGTAACGTTTTCGTACGAACTCTGATTTTTATGAACTTTATATCTTCGGAAAGCTAAGATCGAGATCTACAACTTTCACGTTGAATATTCTTCCAAATTTAAACTGGAAATTGGCTAAAAATGCAGATCACAATTTCGGATGAATAGTACCCGAGGGCATTCTAGTAAATTTCACTAGTTTCTTAAAAACTCTACACATTTCCTCATTTTTAGTTGCCAAGTATAAAAGGATACACTATTCATGTCTCTCAAAACAACAAGAAGAAAAGAAGAACACGTGAGAAGGACGAAGAAGAGAAGAAGAAGAGGGAAGAAGAAAAATGAGAAAATAAAAAGGAAGAAAGAGAAAGAGGAAGGAAATAAAAAAATGAAGCCAATAGAAGCATTGCAACCTTCAAAGATTAAATAATGGTCGAATTCAATAAATATGAGGTAAGGAAACTTTAATCCAAGTCATGGGAAATTGATGTTTGAATGATTTAAGTATTGATAAGTATTGTTGAGTTAGAACAATTGATGTTTGTGTGGTTTTAATATTAAGAAATAGATGATGGTGGGTAAAACCGCAATTTGTGAATTTTGGGTGTGAATCATTGTTTAAAATGATGTTGATGATGTTTTTGGGTGTTTTTAAATTGATGATTATTTGTGTGGGATGTTTGGAGGATGTATTGGCCTTAGTTGAGCATGAGAGGATGAAGAGTAGGCCTGAATTTTGGCCTAGCATCGCGATGCAGATCGTTCTGCGTCGCGACACGATCTAGGAATTTCTCAGGAAATGCCTCTAGAATGTTACGCGTCGCGACGCGTAAAGGTCATCGCATCGCGACGCGAAAGACAAAAGTTTGGGTGTGCTTCTGGACAGTGCGCATCGCGACGCTCCCTGGCCTGCGTCGCGATGCGAACATCAAAAATTTCCCTAATTAGTTTTAAACCATTCCAGTATCACCCGAACGTGTTAGAGGTTACCCTATAAGTCCTGTATCAACCCGTATGTATTAATTCCATTATAATATACATATAACATGCTTCTGAGTGATAGCCTTTACTTGAATAGGAAAATTAAGCTTGATTCCGACCTATTTATTCCTTGTTCGTTTTCTAATCGAAATTTTCGATAATAGATCATCGCATGAACCTCAGGTTTCATTAGCAAAGTAAAGAAAGACCAGCGAAACTCCAAAACAGTGAGTGGACCTCTTTTCTCATACTGGTTTTATTTATTAAGTTTTGATTTCACATTTACTTTCACGCTTTAGGGCGATATAATATTTTATTATTACAGTCATTTCAAAATAATTATGACTTGAGTTTTAATTAAGAAATAAATATTTTACAGAAAAATATTTTATACAGTTTTGAGATTTAAAGCATGAGTTTTATGTTTTTTCGGAGCATGGGGGAAAAACCCACCCTAGTATGTAACTTGGCATAATTTAGAATTGACGGACAGTGAACATGTACACATGTAGAGGACTGAGGGGACAGCGATACGTAACACCCCAAGATTCTAGTTCAGGGCCAGAGGGACAGCGATACATAACGCCCCTAGACCTTAGTTTCAGAGCTTGGTGGGTAGCATAGATCTGCACCCCCAGTTCTAGTTCTGTGGCTCGGGGTACGGCGATACGTAACACCCCAAGACTACCAGTTTCAGGGACAGGAATGACATACTTTGGGGGACGGCGATACGTAACGCCCCAAAGTCATGAATTTTCACTCATGGCTCTAGATAGGCGTATAGGGGGACGATGATACGTAACGCCCTCATACGTCAAGTTTTTCAGAGACATACCAGTTTTCAGTTACTAGGTTTTCAGAAAAATAGTTTTCAGAGATCGGATTTTTAGACACAGTTTTCAGAAAACCAGACTTTCAAAAGCAGATTTCAGAAAGATAAGTTTTTTTAAAAAAAAAAAGTTCAGATATATCAGACAGAAAAAGAGTTTTTGGTATAAAGTTGTTTCTTAAACTTTTGGATTTAGAACCAAATATTTTTATAACAGTATTTTAGTTTTTCGTCCACTCACTTATATCGTACGATGATCTAACCCCCACTCACAGTTTCCTTGTTTTACAGGTATTCTCGGAGGACGAGTTCGGGAGGACGGATACTGTTGCAGTCACTTGGTTATGGAGTCCACCAGTTCAAGCCAAAGAGAATAGAAGTCTAGTCAGAATTAAGTAAAACTCTGGTATTAGTCTTTGATTATATGTAGTCGTTGCAAAGACAAGTGTTATTTAGTATATAGTAACTTATATTGAGATTGTATCTTATGTTGATGAGTTTGGGCGTTGGTCCCATGTTTAAGATTTTGATTAATAAAAGGGTATTGTTATTGTTTATGGTGGGAAAGTCAGAGGCTTAACGGAGTAGTTCAGCCTATTCCCTGCTGGTAACATCTCTCAGATCGAGGATGTTACAGCAAGATATGATATGTCGGCCTGTATGTGTACCATAAGGGGTTTAGGTATCCATGTAAGTAAAGTCACGATTCTTCAAGACTTTGGCCAAAGCCGATCACCTAGGGTAGATCGCATTAGTTATGAAGAATCATTGACATGTCGACATGAGATGTGCGTGTCGGAAACTTAACGATATATTCTATGTTTCCTAAGCACAAATCGGATAGCTTACGACGGAGGAATTGTTAAATATATGTGATGACCTCGACTTGTATAGTTTAGAATGGTCATTTGTGTTCTTCGCTAATTCGGAGGTGGCCGAATTGAGTACATATTAGCTAGGCTTATATGACGAACGTGTATGAACTTAGAAAGTCCCAATATAAAGTGTACTCATTGAGAACTTGGGTAGCCGATTATTTTTTGATAAAAGATAATATTCGATATTATAATTATCAACTAAGATAATCAAGTGTTATTGGATAACATTGATTATTTACTTTGACCTAATTGGATTAATTGGATTAATTCAATAATTACACAAGGGCTTAATTGTAAAATCATAATTATCTCTACCATTTGAGGATATTATCGTAATTTTAAGTATGTAATAATATGTGGTTTTGGCTTGATTTAATTGGATTAAATCAAGGTGGCAAACATTTAACTTATCCATTTCCTAATCCTTGGCTTGATTTAATTGGATTAAATCAAAGAGACAATGGAGATTAGTCACACCTAATTATACATATTTGGACAAATTAGATGAAGCCCACTTAAAAGTTGATTAGAACTTTTATTAATTAAAAATTGCGTAATTTTGGCTATAAATAGCAAGCTTAATGAAGATTTGAATTACAAGTACAAGCATAAGCAAAAGCTTGAGTAAGCTATACACAAGTAATTCTTGAGAGATTAGCCTAAGTTAGAGAAGTGTTTAGAGAAGCTTGTGAGGTCTCTAAAATATTTCATTAAGGAGAAATCAAGATTAGATCTTGAAGTGAAGCTTGCTAGCATTGGAAATCAAGGTTGGATCTTGAAGTCAAGCTTGCACACATTGAAGGTTCTCCAACAATTTCAACAAAGGAGAAATAGATTGGATCTTGCATCAAGCTTACTAGGTAATGTTTGATCTTCTACTAATCTATGTTTATTTGTGTATTAGATGCATGATCACATAACTTAATGTTGAAATAAGGCTAATCCATTATGTTAGGATACTTTAGAAGTATAAACACAACATACTTATGTATAAGGTCAAAGATGTTCATGTTGGACATGGAACAATTAATAAGAGTTTGGAACTCTAGATTAAAGCTTAGAGCTATGGCTACCATTCTAGATTCACTTAACCACCTTTAGGTGAACTAGAATTGTTAATGAGACATTTCTAATTGGGATTCTAAAATGGTTCATAATTAGATTCGAACAAATGCATATAAGTATTTAGAATACATGTATGCTAGTTATAAAACATTTGTTGATGGTGATTAGAAGTTAAAATTGGATTTTAAGTTTATTTGAAGTATTGGGAGAAAATTGGAAGTGTTTAGTAATGTTTTGAAATGAAAAATCACTCACTGTCTGATTTGCGTAGCGACATAAATCATTTTGTGTCGCGACACAAAGCTCCATGTCGCGACTCAAACCTTTTTACGTCGCGATGCATCACCATTTTCAGAAACGTGCTCTCAGTATTTTGGGTTGCGTCGCGACACAAACCCACTTGTGTCGCGACTCGACTCGACTCTCAGACCTGATTCATACTAAAAAACTTGTTTTTCTCCGTTCCGGAGCTTCTGGATTTCGATTAGGTCCCCGTTTTTTCCTACGGACTCGTATCGAAATGTAGCCTTACATAAAAATATTTTAAAATACATCTATCTTTGATATCCATAGGTTAGACCCATTTTTGCTACTCGGGGTACCAATCCGAGCCTATGGGTTCCACAATTGCCCCTACAATTAGTAGGATATAAAATTATAAATAGAATTAATCAAATATGAAACAAACAAAATCGAAGTTGTGAATAAAATTGAGATACAAAGATAAAACCCGAGTCCTGTGTAGCACAAAGTGTCCTAAAAACAAATTCACCTACTACCGTTGGTGCTAAGGATTATTTTGATGTTTGTTTCCCAAGATACAACGAGAACGACGTATCTTTGGTGCATAACCAAGTTATTTCCAGCAAACTTCTAATATGTTTGAACTCTTTTCATGAAAAATCGAATACAACTATGATGACATAACGTCAAAACAAAATAAAAGAATATAAGATGGTGCGGTTGTGTGATACGTGTTCTCTATATGAAACTCTAAGGAATGAACCAATATATTGCCATTCATGAGAAATTCAAAAAGTTATAATCCTCATTTAACTATTCAAATTCATAACCGTCGAATTTAATTATAGTCATTAATTTGATGATTAATTAACTATCACTTTTCAAATTCATAACTGGCATATTTAATTATAGTCATTAATTTGGTATTTAATTAACTATAACTTTTCATATTCATAACTGTCATATTTAATTCTACCAATTAATTCAGCTGTTATAAGTAGTTGAAGAGTCAAAAATTACAAAGGAGTTGCAAAGCATGGCTTATATCGAATTTGACTCGACAAATATCGATATCCGTGTAAGCATAACGTACGGGTGCACATGGTCAAACCAATCGGAGCTGGGATTTTCACCCTCTACGGGCACTCGTACATAAATCCTCCACGTTTACATTATTACTCAACCATAAATAAGTAACTATAAACTCTTTAGTCTTAGTTTCATTTCCTATGTAGGACAATGACCCTTCCTTTTTTTTTATCTCAATGGGTATACTTTAAGATAATTTCTCATTCACTCGAGCATCATTTTGAGCATATAAATATTTGATTTCGAGGACTCACGGTGGGGAATTCGAATCACTCACGAACTCTAACTTTTACAAAGTATGGTCCGCTTAAAATTATACCACCAAATAGCATATTATCATGCTATTTTTCCAATAATCCCCCACATGAGTGGAAATTGGTAAAACAGAAAACAGAAGACAAATGATTTTCGACATCAAAATATTTTGACATTGGTGAAAGAATTCAACGGATAGAAACCAACACATGATAGGTAGGGTTTGACCTTTGAACCTTCCCTTATGACAATATATTTACTTTACTGACTAACCAGTAGATGTGATGTCCTTGAACTGTTCTATCATTTGTGTAAATGATCATATATTGCACACATGAATCTTTTCTAACACATATGAGTTCTCATTGTTATGTTTGTTTTAGTCATGAACATCTGTCTGGTTCTACAATAGTTCTAATAATTGATCCCTTAACAATTCCCTTTGAAGTCACCCAACTTCTCTCTTACATATGTGATCTCTTATTTAAGAGTAACCCGCATTACTTCGCTCGAATTCCCGACACATAAGAATCATTAAAAACATTTGCTTAACCTCTTTCCTACGGGCATCATTGTTTCATTTCTTCATAGGAATGAACTAGAGAGTAACCTCCACAGGAGAATTACCCATACAGTGATCCAACTAAGTCTTTATGATTAAGTTGTCATTTTGAACCTAGATCTTGGGATCTTCAGTCAACTAGGTTGATTTCCATCATAACGACTTTAATTTCATGAGCTTTAGTCCCATTCATTTTCGATGATTTTTCCTCTAACTCTCTAATTAACCCTTTGGTTAGCGTATATGTAATATTATCCTTTGAATTTACATAATCAATAGAAATAATTCTTGTTACGAGTTGTTATCTATGTTATCATGTCAATGACTTATATGTTTTGGCTAACCATAATGTATCTTGCTATGTGCCATTCGAATTGCATATTGATTTTCACAATGTATGCAAAATATTCCACTTATGAAACATATGGCACATGCTTTGACCACTCTTAAAGAGGTTCAAGCTATTATGTCTCTTCACTACATTTATCCAATGTAATAAAATCATATTCCATACTTTTCACATATGACGGCCCATTAATTAAATTAATATTAAATTCTTAAATAACATATTTATAACCGCATAATTTACTTTAGTTTATCTAACTGTAAACATTAACATTACCATAAATTATGGATTTAATTTTAATTTAAATCCAAATTTAATTAGCCATTACAAATATTAAATCCTAGATTTAATTAAACATTAAATCTGAATCTGATTAGCTGTCACTATATATATATATATATATTTATATATACTCATTAATGGACCCATAACTTGGTCTCATTTTAATTTAGCCATTACTAAACTTAAAATCTAGATTTAATTTCAAATTAAATTAAATGTTAATTTTTTTTCCTTTTCCATTGCAGCTTTTTTTAGGAATAAATTTTTCTAAAACTTACTCTTACTTTATTGCAAAGAGACTGTTTTCGTGACTCAGACCTGTAACCTTCATGTCACTATGGAGTAACTTTACCATCACACCAAGGCTCATACATATTAAGTCTTTCCCAGAGCTCACCGTGTGGGAAGCCTCATGCATTATGACATCCTTTTGATTTATCTACCCTTACAGTTCCACTGCATGCCACCCTTGAAGGGTTTCTCTGATTTGATGTTCTAACATAGAGTGATGTCCTCGGTATATGTGACATTCTACATTATCAGACATTATTATTTTTCTCTCCAAAATGAACCTTATATACTTATTCAATTCTCGCAACCATCCAAGATACAAACACATATTACCTTCATGGTTGTCTTGACACTATTATGTCACCAATTGTGTCACTTGACCCAAACCTTAACACTTGGTCTAAACAGCTTTGATCTCAGTCATAGCTTCCACGAGCTTTTGGACTTCTCGATATAAATCATCATTCTTTTTTTATCATATCAGTGCAAAGCTCACACACAAAGTACCCAGCTCATTGATATTGGTTGTCATTTCACCAATATCTTTTGTTACACTTTCCCACATACAAGATGATATATTATCATTTTTTACTTCAACCAATCAATTTTTCTGTCTACAAGGCAAAACTTTGAATGCGTTGAATCTATAATCATTTCATAATAGACAATAATCTTAATTACGTATGACTTGAGATGATACATTCTCTTAAAATAAACTAATGTCATGTGACTACTAAAGTTGGAAATGTAAATATATAAACAAATAATATTAATTGTCAGATTAATATTATTTATATAATATAATTATGAGCAGATTTGCTTTAGACATTTTGTTTTATATTATTTTAGATGGATAATAGTGTTAAGGTTGGATAGTTTTTCTTTTTTAGTGAGTTTTCTTTTTTTAACATATCCAAATAATCTAGCAAAAAGTTAAAAAAAAAATTAACAAATGAAATATATAATCTGAAAATAAGAAATTGATCACATTCATAATTTGTGATGTTGGTGGAATAACTAATAAAGATAAGAATATTAAAACAGAGTCATGCATTCTGTTAGAAAATAAATAAAGAACAAAATGAAAAATGAAAAAGATTTACATGACTATGTATGTTACATTTTAAGAACAATAGTTATATTTATTTTATTGATAGTTGATGGACTAAATTATTTTATTACATTTTGGTTTTATGGTGCTCAGCTAAGGAGATAGAGGGGATGCATTAATCTATATATATGATTAGCTTTTTTTTTGTTTATGTTTATGTTTATTTAAGTTATTTAATTTAATTTTAATTTTAATATAATGTTTAATTTCGAGAATTTTAGATAAATAGTTTTTATTTGAATTTTACACAAATTAAAATTAAAGTATGATATAATGATTTTTTTTATAATTATTGTGAGTTTATTTTATATTTTTTCAATATACAAAAAAAAATTATATTTTAAATTATATTTTAATAGGTTTTTTTTTAATATGTTTATTATTTTAAGACTTCTTATTTTAAAATTTTGATTTAAAAAAAAATAAATAATAGATTTTTTAGGTGGTGTCATTTTTTTCAATATACAAAAAAAAAATGTTTCT